>VMDO01005425.1:0-27094 GCA_007922755.1 Pedetes capensis | reverse complement strand
GCTTGGCAATAATATTTTCAGTGCATCTTACTATTACCTATTGATCCTAATGCACTTGACTTATCTGTAGAGATAAAACTTATCTTGACCTTGCTGAATACAAATAGTCTGGACTAAAACCTGTGATGGCCTCTCTGGGGGAAAACACAGCGATAATCATTACCAGGATGATACAGGGAACCGTAAGTACTCAGTACAAATGCTTTAACAAAATGAAAATTTGCTTTATTCTCACTTTGGTCATAAGAAATGAGAGAACAACAGTTTTATATCTACAGATAAACAGCATTAAGTTATTTTCTCTCGCCCACCTTACCTATTTTAATCAAGAAACCAGCATAGCCTCTGGAGTAGCTTTCTGTTATTTGGCTGGTTCTTCAAAACACCTGGCCCCATCTGTCTTACAATGTACCATACAGCACAAAGGCGTATAGGGATAACGTGATGAAGGGGAAAAAGCTAGAATGTCTGCCTTTGGGGACATCGGAGAAATTTAGAAAAACAGAGTAACAGAAAGCTTTCTTAAGGCTTACTTAAATTTTCAGCTCACACTATTCCAATTTGACTAAAATATTCTAAAATCATACCTACAGTGACTAATGCATAAAAGATATTTCTAAATGTTTTTCTTAAGTCACACGATAGCGTCCCTAAACAATCTTACTCTTCTCTCAAATTTTACCCCTCCATTTCTATTACCAAAGAAAATAACTAAGCAAAAGTTAAATCACCTATTCTGCTTTCCTAAGTCTCTCTCTCTCTCCATATATATATATATATGTATATATATATATATGAAGTGAATCAATGCAAACCCTATTCTACCTTTTAAATAAAAACCTGTTTTGAGATATAGACTTATCAATTTCAACAGTTAACTGGACTTTTACCTAAAATATTTCATAAAGTTAAAAACATTCTTTAAGAAAATGCTAATTCCTTAATTTTACATAGCTACCAGTTAAAAGATTAATCATTAAGAGTTCTAATTTTCAAATAATTTTGTTACAAATATAAAAGCCTAAAATGAAATTAACTTCAAAACATTATTACTTATCATTTTTAAGTTCCAAAAATAGCACAGAAAATAATTTATAATTTGGTTTTGAAATAAAACTTGTTTTTAAACTACTTATGGAAACTTTGGGATTTATGGCTGCCATAACTTCATGAATTATTCTTTTTACAACTTAAAATTCAGGCTTGGACTATCTCTAGTCATTGCTACCCCCAATCACTTCTTGAAGGTAGCCAGGTAACAAATGCACTTTTAATGTCATTTCATGTAACATTTAGATTCTTTTAAGAAAAAGAGGTATATCTTTAATTGTGCTTTAATATTCACTATTTTAGTAGTTTGGTGTCTATATAAATGTTGTATGATTTTAAGGAAGCATGAAAAAGAAATTATACAGAGAATTTGCTAAATAGATCAGTGGTTTTCTTAAACAGCACACTAATGCAGATACATTTTTTTAAACCGTGCAAGAATTAGTTGTCCTCTATTATTATTCAGAGCACCTGAACACAAGATATTATTACTATGGCACATTAACTCTGCTATTTCTCAAGATAGAACCAAGAATTTTAAACGTTCCCTATTGAATAATTTGCTCATAGCACCTAAATGAAACATACTGTAATTTTGTATATTTCCATCTACAGTATTGCTTAGTGCTGATAAACAGCAATACAAGTTTCTATATTTTAACAGGCGACAGTTTTGGCACTGGCTATAGATGAACACAGACTAAAAAAATAACGCCATCCACAAACTCTGCCACAAAGAATAAGGCTCGATTGCTAATTATACAGGGAACTGATTTTAATTACACAGAGAATATTGCTTTTAAAAACACTTTCCAAACTGCAAAGGCGGACGAGGGGAGTTAGCGAATCAATAAAACACTTCTACCGTGTTACACCACTGCCCTCTACTGGTAAGTATGGAACTTAGCAGGTAAAAAAAGTATGACATTTTATTTGGAAAAAGCCAGGAAGAACAAACTTTAATTATGGAAATTTTGCTGTCTTTAAAAAATGTAAATGAAGAAATTCAACTTGTGTCATCTTAAACCTAAATCAATATTTTACCTAACATCTGAAAAGCTTCCTGATGAAACTTGTGAAAAAACTGAATTCAAGAAATGTGGTTTCCAACTATAGGCCATCTGGCTAAAAGACAATGTTTATTTTATGCAATGAACAAATATTAGAAATACTTGGATAATTCAATATTTCTTAATCTCAAATTCGGGGCTGGGATTTAGCTAAATTGGTAGAGCTCTGTGCTGCAGTCTCTGAGGTCCCGAGTTCAATTCCCAGCACCACAAAAATGGGAGAAGGGCCTGGCAATCCCACTCCCAAGGCAATCTCGAAACAGTCTGCCATTGAAAACCCTATGAGGGTTGCTATGAGTCAGATACCGACTCGATGGCACCTAATACAACAACAATAATCTCAAATTCAGATATTTAGTAAAAGAAACTAAAATATCATGCACTAAGTGTGTAAATTTTTACTTTTTAGCCTGTCACATAATGTCCAATATGAAAATAATAGTTTTTGAAATTAATTTAGATTCAGAGAAAATTTATTTCTCTACCTATTTTGTTTAATTAGTAAAGATTTCTTTAAACCAGCAAATATTTCTATAGGAATATCTTTGGTTTCTGCAACAATTAGTCATGAGTGCTTGGTACATCAGTAACCACCATTACCAAATATATTTTTTTGTTGAAACAAAAATTACCGCATTATGAAAGTCTGATTTATAGCTGGGCGTGGTGGCACATGCCTGTCATCCTAGCACTGGGATGAGGCTGAGGCAGAAGGATGGAGAGTTTGAGGTCAGCCTGGGTTACATAGTAAGACCTGTCTCAAATAAACCAAAAAAGTTTGATTTGCAAGAGATCACAAGACTTCAAGTGACATGCATTTTAAAAGTTCTGAATAATATAACATTGGATACTTTTTAACTAATAAGATTTATGAACAGGCATATTAAATGAGTGACCTCAGTGTATTTATTACTATTTTGCTATTTGCTGTCTAGGCTGCTGAAAATTTTGTATGCCTTTTCTTACATATAAAGAAATTTCTACCACAGATGTATAGGATCTTAAGTCACAGAAATTTTACTTTTAAAAGCAGTGCAAGAACTTCATAACTGTGTAAGAAAATAATTTGTTTTATATAAGATGAAACTGAGCTTTAAGAAAGGTAACTCCTACCATACATTCTTTCAGCATTTTAAATCAGAGGGGTGGGGAAACCGGTGGAAGAAGGGGTCAAGAACAAAACGGCCACAGCAGGAAATTGTCAGGCAAGAGGGTAAAATCTCAGGGCAGGGGGTTGTTGGGAGCTTGGAGCAAAGGACTTTGAGAGAAAAAAGAAAAGGCAACAGCAATCACAACAGAAGTGTGTAAGTTCTGGGGTTCAGTAAGGGATAAAAATCTTTCAAGTGAAAAGAGATGGTGGATGGTTTAACAAGTTACCATCCCGACTCTTCAACAAAAGAATCCCATTTGTCACTAGCAGTTACATTCCCAACTTAATAGGGGAAGTCAATAGAAAGGTGAAGCTTGCATTTAAACTTTTGTTTTGCAGTAAACTACCTGAAAGTATCCTCTCTTGGGAGGGAATATCCATGTAATGGATATTATACTCTAAAGGACCACTGAAATGAAAGAAAGGAGAAACAAAACTAACTGTGAAAGTAGTAGAGAATTACTACAGAAGTAATGATGGAGAGAATATATTCATACACTGGTTAGATCTGAAGTTTGCTTTTTAAAAGGATATACTTTCCAAAAGAGCCAGGACTGGTTTCTGAAATACAGTAGTTCTAAAGCACAATGACTGATGAGAATTTCAGATTTAAAAAATAAGGGAGTGATGGATGACAAAAAAGAAGGGATCCAAGGGATCATTCTTGGGATCAGAGTTTTATTATTTCCTGCCCATAAGAACAAACTCAAAATTATGCCTCTATTCAACATGTCATGGGAAAGGCAAATTTTTAAAGCAAGTTAGTCTTTGTGTGCACGTGCACATGTTTTGGTGCTGACACCTACATTACTATTTGTGTAATATTCCAGACCATCCTTCTTTCTAATAATTATCTAAATTTTAAAAGAAAAAAAGGGTGTTCAAGAAATCCTTAAATTTAAACATGCAAAAGATAAGATAAAATTAGTCTCCAAAGGCTAGGTGCAGTGGAGGGGGGATGACTGGAGAGTTCAAGGCCAGAGGCAGCTTGTGCAACTTAGCAAGACCCTGTTTCAAACTACAAAATATAAATGGGGCTGGCGGTGTGACTCAGTGGTAGACCATTTGCCTAGAGTGCACAAGGCCCTGGGTTTAAACCCCAGTACTAGGTGGGGGGAGTAGTACACAAAGAATTTAAATCCCTGAAAACAATTTCTTCTCTGTGTGAACAAAAATTCAGGTGGCAGACATGATAAAATGGGCAAAGGACGAACTTTTTTTTTTTTTTAAGGCACTTTACAATGGAAAAAATACAAATAGCTTATAAACATATCGGGCTGGGATTTAGCTCAGTTGGTAGAGCGCTGCGCTGCAGTCTCTGAGGTCCTGAGTTCAATTCCCAGCACCGCAAAAATGGGAGAAGGACGTGGCAATCCACTCTCAAGGCAATCCTGAAACAGTCAGCCATTGAAAACCCTGTGAGGGTCACTATGAGTCGGCTACCGACTCGACAACACCTAACAACAACAACAACTATAAACATATTCACTTGTAATCAAAGGGATGAAAGATGTAAATATCTTTCAGCCGGGCGCTCGCCATAACCCTAGCAACTCAGGAGGCTGAGGCAGGAGGATCATGAGTTTGAGGCCACTGGCAGCCTGTGCAACTGAGAGTCTGTCTCAGAATAAAAAATAAAAAAGGGGCTGGAGGTGTGGATCGTGACAGGGTACTTGCCTAGTAAATGCAAGGCTCTGGGTTCAAACTCCAGTACCGGGAAAAAAAAGATACAATTATTTTTCTTTGCAATTGGTCTGCAAAGATCAAAATGAACTATCATCAGCACAGATACAGGTGCATGGGCAGAGGAGTGCTGCTGCTGGAGATCACACCAGTGTAACCTTCCTGGAGACCACTGCGGAATACTATCAAAAGCTTAAAAATGTAGCCACCCGATCACCACCCCAGCGATCTTAGGCTACGGATTTCTGTTAAGGGAGCCATTAGAAAGTACAAAAAGAGGTGTGTAATTAAAGATGTTCATGAAAGCATTGTTAGAATAGAGGAACATTTTAAAGATCTCAGTGTCACCATAGGGGACCAGGTAAGTGAACTATGGCCCATCTACATGATGCAACACTACTGAGCACTAGGATGTTAACAGATAGGGAAGGGCCTTCACAGTAAGATGAGGGCGAGCAAACCAAATCACAACACAGGATGTATGGCATGGTCTCATCTTGGAAAAAAAGAAACCTCTGTGCGTGCGGCGCGCGCGCGAGCGTGTGTGTGTGTGTGTGTGTGTGTGCAGAGAGAGAGAGACAGAGAGAGAAGATGGGGGAGGGAGAGAGGGAAAGAAAGAGAGAGGGAGGGAGCGAGAGAGGCAGAGAAAGAGGGAGAGGGAGAGTGAAAGGGAATGAGAGAGAGAGAGGGAGGAGGAGAGAGAGAGGGAGATGGGGAGAGAGAGAAATACACACATCCCCAGGGGGATAAAAGGAGGATATAGTCCATTATACACTGGGGTTGTAAGTGATGTCTTTCCTTTATCTCTCCTGGAAAATTTTTCTAAAATTAGTATCTTTCTTACATAATAAAGTTTTTAATTTTAAAATATAAGTAGGATATAAGAATACTAGTGTGAAATCTTCAGATTAATCAAAAGTATGGAATTGTTCTATGATGTCTTGGTGTACGTTCTGAATTTATAATCCGGTGATCTGAAGATTCAATCCTAGAAGAACCTTTTTTAAAGACAACATGGAGTTACAATTATAAGCATGAATTCTAGAGTCAGATCTTCTTAAATTTAAATCCCACCTCTGTATTTCCTAGCTGTGTGACCTAAGGAAAACATAATGTTCTCTAAGTATGTTTTTAATCTGAGAAATAGGGGTATTTACACGTCTTTGGGATTGTGAGCAAAATAGACAATAAGATTATAATAATTTCCCTATGAAATAAACATTGCTATTGTTAACTTTTTCTAGGTACCAAAAGATATGGCACTAAGGACTTTACAAAGATTATTATTTCATCTTTACTACTACCTGTGAGGTATGAGCTACTTCTGATCTACATTTTATGTACAAGGAAATGAAACTTGGAATGTTTAAGTAATTCATCCAATAAAACACGGCTACTAAAAGGGTGCTCTGGAACTCAAACCCAATACTAGGTGACTACAAAGGTTAAGGTTTTAACAATTGTAATATACAGCCTCCACTCCAAAATCGTCACTATAGTTGATCCAGTGTTATTTTTATTGTTATCACTATAGTTGGACGATGATTTTCTAATATCTTCATTTAAGAACATTTCACTTGTCAGACAACATATAAAAAATCTAACTCTTTATTTTGAGCTATCAAATATGTCAATCTTCTTTCCTATTAAAAACCTGTGCAAGACTGTGCTCTCTCCCCTTGGGAGCCATCCTGACTCCTCCTCGTCTAAACACCGTATGGAATGAACAGGTACTTCCTCAAATTCTACAAATACTCCAGTACACTGTGGATCTAGTAATGGTAAAACATAAGCAATTTGGCTAATTCAGAGGCAGAGGGTGGTTTTTAAATCAGTCAGGAAACATTTAGCTTTGAGCTCTAATTGAAACACCAATTTCCTGACATCTTAATATCAGCATTATGAATCTAGAAGAAATAAGTGAACTGAGTTCTAACTCTTTCCCCTAAAATACAAAGTAGTTTTAAAGACATACTTGAAATCACATCTTTAAGAACTTCTTTTCTGCAGTTTGCAATTTAAACTGTGTATTGATCTAAAATTCTATGTACGTATGCATATATATATGTACATATATACTTATTTAGTTGGTGATGCTGGAAATCAAACTCAAGGCTTAAGGAACGGCAAGTCCATGCTCTCCCTCTGAGTTATATCCCCAGCCACAAAACTTAACATATCTTATAAGTTTGGTGTTAGTAGTTCAGGTAAATTACATTTTAGAGTATACCATAAAAACAAGCTAATAAACTTCCTTTCAGTTCTCCAACTGATCAACTGGATGCACTTAACAGTGCAAGGTTTTCTTGAAACTTGCTTCTCACTGGGCTTTCTACATTCTTTTTCATCTGGCCACTCCAGCTTTTTCTACTGCTGTTTTCTATCTAATAACTTAAAACTCTTCAGTGGTGTCATATGGCACTTAAAATAAAATCCTTATTCCTCTCCCTGATTACCAGATAAGAAGTGACCTCGGCTTCATCTTATAGCACTCTCTCTCTTGCAGCAGATTCTAGACACACAGGCCTTATTGCTGTTCCTTAAACACATCCAGTTTAGCTACCTTCCTTCAGAGCTTTTGCACTAGCTCTTCTTTTGTCTAGCACACTCTCCTTTGTCGATCTTCATGACTGGCTCTTTGTCTTCAGTGAGGTATCAGCTGAAGTGTTCCCTTCTCGGAGGAGGCCTGCCCTGATATTCCACGGGCAGTCACCATTGTGTGCCCTATTTTCATCCTTTACATCCAGACCACTGAGCATCCTTTTCTCTTCTCTTATTTGGTGGCTAGCAGCCCACACTAAGATGCGAGTGCCTGGGAGCTCTGAACCTTGCCTGCCTTATTTTACTGTTCATGCCCAGGGTTTGGGGCAGTGATGGCACTGAGCAAAACTTAACTTTTTAAGTTGACTCATCACAAAAAGAGCATATGCACACTGGAGGAACTTACAGAACACTGTAGAGCACATTCAAATTATTCCACAACTCAAACAAAACTGCTATTAATATATTCATGTACTCATCCCTAAGACGACGCTCAAACGTTCCTACCCAAGATAGTTAAGATTGACAGGAAATATTGCTAAGTAAAATCCAAAAGCAAAGTGGGGCTGGGATTTAGCTCAGTTGACAGAGCACTGCTCTGCAGTCTCTAAGGTCCCTGGTTCAATTCCCAGCACCCCAAACATGGGAGAAGGACGTGGCAATGCACTCCTGAAGCAATCTGGAAACAATCAGCCATTGAAAACCCTATGAGGGTCGCTATGAGTTGGACAGGACTCGATGGCACCTAACAACAACAACAAAAGCGAAGTGCAGAACACTGTACATTATATGACAGAGTCTGCAGGAGGAATAAAAGTTGCTTTGATCTGCATAAACAAACACGGATGACACAGAAGAGAAACACACAAAAGAGCATCTATGGGGAACAGGAGGCAACAAAATGAAGGGGAACATGGCAGGAGAAACCTTCTCAACACTGTTTTGATTTCTGGTCTAAGTAAAAGAATTCCCCATTCAAGACAAATACTTTTATAAACTTCCCTGTCTATTTCCCTCCTGTCTGCAAAATCAAAAAGATGAACCCAACTGCCACCTCCCACGCTGCATCCAAACTGCCAGAGAATGCTCCGTCCATCACTGAACCATTCTTCAGCCAGAAGGCAAAGATGGGGAATTTCCTAAAGACACCACTTAGCCTACAGATCCACCTGTATCTACACTAAAATGTACCTATAACCATGAAGAAATGTCCTACCAAAGATCATCTCTCAACACTTACGAGGCCAATTAATTGTCAACAAAGGAGCCAACGCAAGTCAGTAAAGAATGAATTGCTTTTCAACAAATGGGACGGGAATCATTTGATAAATGCATATAAAGAGGGGGAGAGGGAGGAAAAAGAAGAGATAAAATATTTGCAAAACATACCTGGGAAGGGACTGATGATTAGACTATGATCCAAAATAAGACAAACAAGCCACAGATCCCAAACATTCTACTCCTGAAAAACCTGTACATAAATGTTCCTAACAGCTCTACTTCTAATTGTCAAAATCTTTTAAAGAAGTAGCCGCATAAATGGATGTGCAAATTGTGGAACAGTCAAAACATGGAAGCAGGGAGAGGTGGCCCATACCTATCATCCCAGTGACTCAGGAGGTGAAGGTAGGAGAATCACAAGTTCAAGGCCAGAGGCAGCCTGTGTAAGACTTTGTCTAAAGGTAAAAAAATTTAAAAAGAGTGGGGTTGGGGGAGGGGTGCAGCTCAGTGGTAGAGTACTTGCAAAGTACACACAAGGCCTTGGATTCAACCCTCCAGTACCACAAAAACCAAAAACAAAAAGGAATATAACTCAGCAATAAACTATAATTACTGATACATAAAAAATTGATGAGTCTCAAAAGCATCATGCCAAGTGGGAGAGGTCAGCCTACCAGTCTACACAGTGAATTCTCCACTTATGTGAAATTCTACAAAAGGCAATGTGATAGGGACAGAACACACATCAGGCCTGCTTGGAGGTGGAGTGGAGGCGGATTATGAAGGAGAATAAGAAAATTTACTGGGACAAAAGAAGTGTTCTACACCCTGATGGTGGTGGAGGCTGCATGGTTGTTTACAACTGTTCACCACTCATGGACTTGTACATCTAAAAAGAGTGAATTTTACTGTCTATAAATGGTAATCCAACAACCTCACCCTGAAACATACAGACCGCGCTCTCCATGTGTGCGCCACATCCTGCCACCCAGATCCTTCCTAACAGCACGCAAACAGGCTCCGGTTTCACTGATCTTTAAAGATCCAAACTCTTCCCACGGCTCCTCCTGGCCACTCACTGCTAGCTACTCAGCAGTCTCTCAATTCTCGTTCACAGCTGATGTGCTGTCTCTACTGTCTCACCTAAGTTTCCTTGTGGGGAAACTTATTCTTGAAGATTCTGGAGAAATGGTGGCAGCACTCGCTGCCTAATTTGGGGCTCTTCCTAAACCTCCACAGGAAAACAGCAGGATGAGGAGATGACAAAATCAAAAACCTGCTGACAATATTTACAACAAAACTTGGGAGAAAGGTAATCCCACTGATTCGAAAAGATTCCAAAATGCGAGGAGTACACAAATGACCGAGGGACAGCTGTCTGTTACCAGCATCTGCTCTCGAAAAAGCAGAGAGCAAAGCAAGAGAGAATGTGATACACCTGAGAAGAGAAAGACCTCAGTCTTTACCAGTGAAAGGCACTCCCAGCACAGAGCCAAGCCGAGGGTAGTGGGAAAGCTGGGTGGGATGCAGCCCTGGGCCCTGTGATAAATATGAATTCTCAAAATGGAGGGAAAGAAAGATCAACGAAAGTGTGGGAGGGGTACACTGCCAGAATATCTCAGAAATTTGGCTACTATTATTTTTTCAACACTGCAGGAAAACGCCAAGAGAGCACTCTGGGAAGTTAGAAAAGCTAGCTGAGCTAAATCTTCTAAAAGCTCAAGAAAATTACTCTTGAAAAAATGAGAATTAAAAGAGTATCTAGTTCAAAACCCATACAAAATTACTATAAGAGAAAGGAGAAGCAGCAGACTGACATCCCATGGGAAATTAAAGACTCACTGAAAACAAACTAACAAACAGTTCAACCTTGAAACACACTATTCCAATAAGCTAAGGAAAACCATATAAGGTATGAAAAACATAGATGAGAATGAGAAAAATGCATAAACTAGGTGACAGAGGCCTGCAGCTGTAGCCCTGTGGCATCTGATCCCGTCAGATCTCGGAAGCTAAGCAGGGTCAGGCCTGGTTAGTACCTGCATGGGAGACCGCCTGGGAACACCAGAAGCTGTAGGCTTGGGAGAAGGACCTGGCAACCCCCTCCCAAAAATCAATCTGCCATTGAAAACCCTATGAACAGCAGAGAAGCACTGACAATAGTGTTTCCCCTGTGGTACAGAGGGTCGCTATGAGTCGGATACCGACTCAACAGCACCTAAGAACAACAACAAGGTGACAGAAGTAACATAATTGAAAAATTTAAAAAACATTTTAGTGTCAAAATGAAACCAATTATTTGGTATGATTAATATTCACTAATAAAAAATCTAAAAGTAAAAAGAATTGTTTAGGGATAAAAACTGAACTAGAAAACAATAAAAAGATGTTTTTGGAGGGAAGAAGAGGCTGTGATTGGGATGGGACAAAAGAACCTAATAGGTAATTTCAGTTTCTCAGTTCCAAAGCTTTAAGACTATTTTCAAAATAGGAGCGGTAGAACACTTTTAAACATTAAAATGTCAACACTGGTAATGCCCTATCTGGTATATGGAAATTGGGTGCTTGGTCAGAACAAAACCTTTCCACAAGACAAGAGCACCACTTGGCTCAAAGAACTCAAACTATAAACTTGAGCTAGCAGGGTGCAAGGAACAGATGCTAAGTGTGCGTTTTCTCTTGGAAACTTAAATTTCTTGTGGTAACGCTGTGAGCTGCTCATGTCATGTCAGCAACAGCGCAGAGTGTGTGGATGGTATGACTAGATCACTGTGTACTTGTTCTTATGTCATCAATTAGTTATATGAGCCAATACATATTTTAAAGGTAGCAAATTTACTTTTTTTTTTTAAGCACTACGTTATTTATTTGGCTTTTATTTTTTGTTTCTTGAGATAACGGTCTTGCTGTGTAACTCAGGTTGGCCTGGACCTTGCTATGTAGACCAGGCTAGCACTGAACTAGTGTCTACCCTGCAGCCTCGGACTCCTTAGTGCTAGAATTGCATGCGTGCACCACCACAAGCTAAAAGAACTACTGTACTGCATCATAGATCAAACAACAAATTTCAAACCCTTAAGATTTCTTTTGTTGTGGTGGGTGTTTTCACCCAGGGTCTTGTTCTATAGCACAGACCAGTTTTAAATTCATGATGCTCCTGCCTCAGTCTCCCAAATTCTAGGATTATAGGCATGCACCATCCTGCCTGGCAATAATTCATTTCTTGAAACAAAATTTCATAGAGCAAATTTCGATCTACATAACTGCCATTAGTAGCTATATTCAGCATGAGATGAGCTGGGAGGCACAAACCAATGATGCTAAGACAGTATGCATACTAATTATCATAAAATAATAAATTCTCAAGGAAGAGCCATTTGTTCAACAAACATTTAATGAGCACCTACTATGCAATCTATTGTAGGTGCTAGGAATGAAACAGTGAATAAAAATGGATAGAAATATCTTCTCATGGATTACATTCTAGTAGAGGAAGTAAAAAAACTGAGTAAAATCAAGTACAACCATGGGGAGGAAACGGAATATAACACAATTGACAATGAATTGCTTCCTATTTTCTTGCCTCATTCTCAAATGGAAGAAGGTCTAAAGTTCTTTCCTTTATCAAGATTAAGGAGAGAGGGGTAATCCCATCTCACACAGGATGTCAGGAACTAGGGATGTTGGAATGTGGGTCTTCATTAGTCTCTCAGCCCAATCTGAAATGGGCTGAAGAAAAAGTCCATGTCAGAAGATTCTGGAAGTCCATGCTGGCCTCCTGGAACCTGGACTCCACAGAACAGGGTTTGAAGATAGGATGTGTGTGTACAGAAGACAGGGTACAATTTTCAGCAAGGTGTTCCAGAAAAGCCTCAATGAGATGACATATGAACAGAGACACAAACAGTGAAGAAGCAAACAGTGAAGGCTCTGGGTCATCCTCACCTAGCTTCAGGCCACCTAACTTAAGCAGGAGAGAAAAATTACAGTTTCTAGAATCCCTGTGCACTCCCAATTGCCATTTATACTTGCTTGCCACAAGATTAAGAAACACTTAAAACTTGGGCAGTCATACAAGCCAGGTTTAATAACTTGGATCTCCTATGTAATTACACACTTCCCCTGCACCTCTGTTTTCTTTTTCATTTAAATAAGGATGATAATACAAACCTCAGAGTAGCTGTGAGGATTAAATAGACACAGTTGAAGCAATAAGCATAGAATATAACACTGTGTGGATGCCCCCAAAAGGTTGGTTCCTTACTAAACTTCATTGCTAAAAGACCCAATCACAAAGCCAATATCAAATGCTACAAGAGTGTCAAGTGATGCATCTGTTTGAAATCTGATGATATCAAGTCTTTGAAATCAAGTACTGTTTGAAGGCACTGTAGGTCAAAGTTTTATTACACCAAACTACAAAGAGACTGGGCTGGGATTTAGTTCAGTTGGTAGAGTGCCACTCTACTCTGTAAGGACCCAAGTTCAATCCCCAGCACCACAAAAACGGGAGAAGGGCCTGGCAACCCACTTCTGAAACAATCCTGAAATAATCAGCTATTGAAAACCCTATGAATAGCAGAGAAGCAATGACATAGTGCCAGGCATGGCACAGTGTCAGGGAGTGTTTCATTCAACCCCTATGTAGCACATAGGGGTTGCTGAGTCTGACCTGGCTCAACAGCATCTAACAACAACAATAACAAAGAGAGCATGCTAATACTGGCATTTTGTTATACCATATTTCTTTTAACAAGGGGGCTACAAGGGCTTGGTCATTTTTGGTCAAACGGCATTGTGAATGAAAGACATAAAAAAGGAAAGGTAGACTTATTACTTTTATATCAATCATAACAACTTGTTTTTTATTCTACTAGGAGGACAGGAATTGACTGCTTTTTCTTCATTCCTTTCCTACCGGAGGGTACTACATTACTCTACTTTGAAGAGAACGGGATTCAGGAGGGTAGCAGAGCAAAGAGCAAGGTTCCGTGAGAACTTTCTCACTCTTCTCTTCTATAAGTAGTACCCTGGAGATCCAAAACCAAAACCAAAAAAACACATGCAAACTAAAAATTCCCTGTGGTGCACCAGTGGATTTCATGATGGTAACGGTGTTGATATTAAAACAATTAATAGCTGCGGACATGTCCTAGGCTCTGGATCATGTTCCAGGTGCTGTTCTAAGTGTGTTACATACCATATATTAAATTCACTATCACCCTAAAGTAAGCTCTCATTAACAACAGATGTATTAAGAGAAAATAAAATGACCAAACTTAATGAAGTAAGGCACTGTTCACAATGACCCCACTAGGAACTTAGGAATCAATGTTAGAGTTTCTCCTCTCAGTTCAGTGGAATAAGAGTGCCTGAAAGTCTCCTAACAATCAGTAAGGACCATACCTAGCGAGAAACTAGCTATGTACACCCAAGAACAAACAACGCCTGCCCGTAATAATTGTAGCCTAGCTGACAAAAGTGATTATATCATCTACGAGGTTCCAAAGCATCAAATGCCAGAAAGCAAAACGAAATATAAAATATAGCAATAGAACGAATCCAATTTCAAATGATACAAAATTCCTGGAAATCACTTGTAATATCACCCTGTTTTATGATTTGTAAACCAGTAGCATTAGAATCAAGATGAGGATTTTGTTCTACTATCAATTCTTTGGGAACAGCCAATGACCCTTAACAGCTAAGTCAATCGTTATTTTGAAAGAATAGTTCTTTACTATGGATAGAAGGAAACGTTTATGATTTCATGCCCTGATTTGTAATAAAACAGAGCTCAAAAGTTAATATGCTACTGAAATAATTTAGACTTATTTGTACTCTGTCAACCCCATAAATCCTCAAATTCCACTCTTCCCTACTCCTACCTCCTCAAATAATTCAACTGGCAGATACAGTTTCTGAGAAATCCCTAAGGTTGGTAGGAAAAAACATATTTCAGAAATGTTGAAAAGAACCCTGGGGTGTGATATAGCTGAAAATCAGTTTCCCCCAATGAATGTAGAAAGCTAACAGTAGTTTCATAACTTCTCTAATTTTCTCCTATCGTTTTCTTTCTTGACCTTAACAAAAACATCACTTAAGATACTGAGGTAAATAATCACGAAAAAAAAAAAAAAAAAAAAAAAAAAAAAAAAAAAAAAAAAAAAAAAAAAAAAAAAAAAAAAAAAAAAAGCTAAGAGAAAGCTAAGAGCTTTTCTTAGATATTTATACCCGTGTGAAAGAAAAAAGTCATTATTTCCCTCAAATCAAAATACAATTACTCTTTCACAAAATAACTCACAAATAGGATGAAGAAACCAAGCAACATAAACTCAAAATGCCCTTTAAAAACTTTAAAACAAGTCTGAGCAGAGTCCTGTGACAGTCCACCAAATAATACACTATCCAGTGTCTACTTTAATATTCCAAAGACATGGTGGCACCGATCTCGCACTCTCTGGGAGTACCCATTGCTACTTCACAGGCACCCTGCCAAGTTCTCCTCTGATTCCAGAAAGCTTTCCCCTGGACATGCCACCGAGGGGAGCAGAGGTAAGAAACACCACTGTGCTAAGGGGACAAAGCCATGTTTCAGAAAGTAGCATATATGGCTTGCTGAAGACCCTGCTTTGCAATTCAGTTCAGTCTTTGGTTTTTCATTCCTCTTCTTTCATATTCATTCATTTTAAGCACCAGCAGGCCCACCCAAATTACATCACCTTAGAAACAAAGTGCCCGCTTGCACTAATTGTTACTCAAACAAAAAGAGGAAGTGGATTTGATTCTGTTAAGAAGTAAACTCAAAAGAAATTTCAGAACATTAACTAGAGAATTTACAGTTCTCAAGGTATTCTTTCGGGAGACCTTTTAGTTCTTTACAATATTGTTATCATTGTACGCATATACACATGTATGTATGTAGGTAGGTATGTATTTTTGGATTTTGACACAGGGGAACTCACTAAGTAGCCCAGACTGGCCTCATACTGAAAATCCTATGGCCCCAGCTTGCCAGGTGCTGGGATTAGAAGCTTATGCTGCCACATCTAGGAGTTCTACCTATCTTCCTTCCAGTGTTACAAAATTTCAGGATACTTCCTTGGTTTCATGGTCTTAACTTTATGAATAGATCATCCTCAAAAGACTAATCAGAAACTTGTTGTTGTTAGGTGCCATCGAGTCGGTATCCGACTCATAACGACCCTCATAGGGTTTTCAATGGCCGACTGTTTCGGGATTGCCTTGGGAGTGGATTGCCAAGCCCTTCTCCCATTTTTGCGGTGCTGGGAATTGAACTTGGGACCTCAGAGACTGCAGCGCAGCACTCTACCAACTGAGCTAAATCTCAGTCCCAATCAGAAACTAGGAGATCATTACTTGTTTTATGGAAGGATTTGTTACTTCACAAAGGACTCAGGGCAAGACTCCGTTAAGTAGAGAGTACTTTGTCTTCACTTTAAATTCTGTTTTTAAACACCTGAGTGATATTAGCTTTTCCAGACCTATAACTCTTATAAAAAATGAGATTTCCCCAACAGTGTGATGGAGTAGGTACATGATTTATAGTTAAATCATTCAAGCTTTAATTATATCAATAATTATAAGCTTCTAATATACCAATAACAAAGCTAATTTGTTGTTGTTATTAGGTACCATCGAGTCAGGCTCAATGCAGAGCAACCCTATGTGCGACAGAACAAAACACTCCCCAACACTGTGCCATGGCCAGCATGATGTCAGGGCTTCTTTGCTATTCATAACATATTTTGATAGCTGATAATTTCAAGAGTGGGCTGCCCAGTCTTTCTCCCATTTTTGTGGTGCTGGGGATTGAACCCAGGGCCTCAGAGAGTGCAGAGCAGCACTCTACCAACTGAGCTAAACCCCAGCCCCAACAAAGCTAATAAACACTTAAAATTCACCACTCCTAATGATGTTATTTTTGCAGCTATTCACACCCATCGTATCTATCTGTATGATGGAAACAGTAACAGTGTAAGTCACAGTTCTCTCCCTTTCCACATTCACTTGGATCCCACTGGGGGCTTGCAATGGGCTGTGATGAGTATTTACACCAAGGAAACCAACACATGCTACAAAAGACAATGACTAACAGTTGTGCTGATTATCAAGATGTAAGAACGTTATGGAGAGAACACTGAAAAGACAGGTTAAATTTAAAAGTGAGCTGCATTTGTAGCAGCTCCACTGTGAACAGCATGAAAAAAGTGAGGGTATATTCTTCCTGTATTCACTCAAGTCAACAAGAGTCACTCCTATCAACAAATGAAGTTCTGACACACATACTTGCTGTTTCACATTGTCTTCAACCAACACTCACGTTAGAACTAGACCCATTTGTCAGCTCTGACAGTTTGGTTACAAACGTGAGAATTCAGTAAAAATTAACAAAAGCGTTCTCCGAGAATGCTTAAATTTGTTTATCTTGTCATGTCTAGCTTAAGAGTTGGCACATAGGAATGGTTTGGGGGCACATGTTTCCTTCCAGTTATCTGCTGAAAGCAGTTTACGTACTATTGTCTTTAGAAATCAATGTGAAACTTAAAATGTAAACTCTCTGAATGTTTCCAAAGATGCTTTGGCTGACAAGACCTTCTGTGCATTAATTGCTTCTAATAAGCCTTGGATATATTTTTCCTGGTTTTTGCATTTGCCTGAATTTCCAAATCCCCATCAAGGGGAGAGACATTTCAGTCACGATCAGTCCTTGGATACATTTGCTAGATGACAGTTCAAGTGGGTAGAGCAGTGTGCTGGTACACAATTAACAACTGCCTGTGGGGGTGCGTTTGCATAGCTTTAAGTTTTGTTGACATAATGTATAGAACAGAATACAAATAATAAATGTACAGTACTATTTGTTATGAATTTCATGTAGCCAATTGATATGCAATGTTTTTGTTGATATTTGCCTAACATATATCAGTGGGGCTGGGATTTAGCTCAGTTGGTAGAACACCGCTCTGCAGTCTCTAAGGCCCCAGATTCGATTCCCAGCGCCGCAAAAATGGGAGGAGGACGTGGTAACCCACTCCCGAGGCAATCCTGAAACAATCAGCCATTGAAAACCCTATGACGGTTGCTATGAGTTGGACACAACTTGATGGCACCTAACGACACATGTATCATAGCCAACCTGTGGTTGCAACTGATGCATAAATGTAGTTCTGACATGAATGTCAAGTTAGACCAGGAGACAGCAAACTTTTACTTAAAGGGCCAGAAAGTAAATATTTTAGGATTGTGTGATGGATGTACAGTCTCTGTCACATCTACTCCCCTCTGCCACTGCAGCATCAAAGCTACCATAGATAATATGTAAATAAACAGGCAGAGTTGTGTTCCAGTAAAATTTTATTTATAGAATCAGGCTGCCAGCCAGGCACAGTTTGATGAGCTCTGCTTTAATCTAAAGACAAAAAAGGTGAATGTCAGAATTTCACCTGTTGTCAATGATGTGAGCAGCTTCTTTGTTTAACTGTGTTACAGCTTTAAAATATTGCAAGACTATTTCCTCATTTTTGGTACTACTTACAATGGTCTATTTTTGGTACTATTTACTATTTTTGCCACCACTTGCTTAAATCTAGACACCACACTGGGAACCAAGTTTCCAGTACTGAACCTCTGGTGGACACATTCAAAACATGTCCAAACCACAGCACTACCAGAGTGTAAATATGTGCAAATTACCCTAGGAACACAGGGGCAGTATAACTGACTTAGAAGTTTGGGGGAACTGGAAAATAAATCCAAACCCCTAAATCTAAACCTTTCTCTCCCTTTCTTCCTCTCTCTCCCTCTCCTTCCTCCTCTGTCTCCGTCTCTGTCTTGCTCTCTCTTTTTCATTTTTGATTTTTGAGACAGTCATACTATGTCACCCACGGTGGTCTCAAACTTGTAATCTTCCTGCTTCAGCCTCCTAAGTGCTTGGATTACAGGCATGAGCCACTACACACAGCTAAATCTTCATCTCTTAAACTCTAGTGTATATATATGTATATATGTATACACACACACACACACACACACACACACACACATTGTTGTTGTTGTTATGTGCCACTGAGTCAGCGTCCTACTCATAGCAACCCCACGTACAATATGCAAAACACTATTGTTAGTGCTTCTCTACTATTCATAAGGGTTTTCAATGGCAGATTGGTTTTTGAGAGTGGGTTGCCGGTCCTTCTCCCAAGCCTACAGCACCTGGTGTTCCTAGGCGGTCTCTCATCCAAGTACTAACCAAGCCCGACCCTGCTTAGCTTCCAAGATCTGATGGGATTGGATGCCACAGTGGTAAGGCTGCAGGTGTGTGCGTGTGTGTGTGCGTGTGTGTGTGTGTGTGTGCATTGTACAGCTGATAAATAGTATTAATGTTTCACTTTAAATTAACACAAGGTGTAGAGTTTACCTCCTACATACAACTTCCCTAAATTGACCCTAGTTGTCCTATCCATCCCACAATAAAATGAATGCAGCACTTTCTCATTCATGAGAAGAGATCAATGAAAAGAGTAGCAACTGTCAAGTTTGCTTCTTAATTAAAACATAGTAAAGATTTAATCTACAGCTCAGGTACATTACTGAGAATAGAAAATAACACTGAGTTTCATTGTTGTTCACTAAGTAATTTACCCTGGCCCAGATAGAAAGGATTTATCAGAAGATGGGGATTCACACTTGAAGGAAGCCTGTAATTTGCCACTCAATGGATCTTAATCATGTCTAATAAATAGCATATGCCTTTTTCAACATCCAAAGATTTGATAAACTTCCCATAATTTAAAAATTTTAGTATATACTAACTGGGACCCCCATGTGTCTGTCAGCTTCTCATGCTGTGGGGGCTTGTGTGTGCCTGTGATGCTGAAAACTATGTCACCAGTATCTCAGATACCAGCAGAGCCACCCATGGTTTCAGCTGAGCTTCCAGACTAGGGAGAAGGACCCAGTAGCTCACTCCGAAAACAATCAGCCTTCAGAAACCCTATGAGTAGCAGAGAAGCACTGTTAGACATAGTGCCAGGCATGGCACAGTGTCCGGGAATGTTTCATTCTGTTGTACATAGGGTCGCTATGAGTCAGACTCAACTCGACAGCACCTCACAACCACCACCACCACAACAGCAGCTAAATGGGGAAATAATAGCAGAAATCCATGACCTAAGCAATACTAAATTAATTTGTATTTCATGAACCACAACAATTGTTGTACACATTTAAAATATATTTATATGACATTTTAAAATTTAGCCTACATACAATGCTTATGTAGCGTGAATTCACACATCCCATGCAAAGCCAGGCATGGTGGCACACATCTTACAATTCCAGCAACTTGGGAGGCAGAGGCAGAAGGATCATGAGTTTGAGCCCAGAGGCAGCCAGTATAACTTAGCAAGACCCTGTCTCAAAATAAAAAATAAAAAATGGGCTGGGAGCACAGCTCACTGGTAGAGCACATGCAAAAGTATGTGCTAAGCCTTGGGTTCAACCCCCAAGTACTAAAAAAAAAAATAATAATAAAATAAATAAAAATAAAAATAAACACATCCTACGCAATAACCCTAAGTCTTTCCAGAAATGCAAGATCTACAGAATGAAACAAGGGGCATAACCTATCCCAAACCTTCTTTATGGACCTTTGAGTCTCAGGATAATGCCCTATCAATGAGCATATTCGTGACAGAAACAGACTCTAGCCAGGTACAGTAGCACATTCTTGTAATCACAGTGACTCAGGAGGCAGAGGCAGGAGGGTTGCGAGTCCACGGCCAGAGGCAGCCTGCAGAACTCAGTGAGACCCTGACTCAAAATAAAAAGGAAAAAAATGGGCTTGGGGCACAGCCGAGTGCTGGAACACTTGCAAAGTATGTACAAAGCCATGCACACAACCCCCCAAATACTGTGCCCCCCCCCCAAAGTAGATTCTAAGTATAAAATTAGGTCAGTAGTTAAAAAAATACATAAAAAAGTTCTTTAGAGTCAGACTGCCTGGATTCAAATCTTAGACTCTCCAGTTAAAAGTTCTCATCCCCACACCTTACTGTGCTCACCTTTAAAATAAAGATCCTAATCCCACTTTACATGGTTATTATGAAGATTAAATGAGTTGGTATGTGTCAAGCCCTCACTTAGATCAGTGTGTGGCACTTAAGTAAGAGGTATACAAGGGTTTTTGTTGCAGTTAATGTTTCATCAAACTCAGAATTTAGCTTCTAAACTCATCATGCTTTATTTCTTTTTGTTACTAAAATTTAGAAAGACAAAGTAGAAAAAGTAAAGTTTCAAAAGAACCCTGACATGAAACATTTGTTAAAATATTTAGTATTTGTTCAACAATCACTATATATTTACCAGAAGGCTGCACTGCCACGGTAGGCTAAATACCACTTTCGCAGGCTTGACAATTCTGCAGTGTTTACAAGGAGAGTTATGATATGTACCACACAGATATGCAAAGGTACACAATGTTATGCCATTTATTTTATTTTCTCAAAGTGTTTTTCTTAATGCCACAGAGGCAGTCCTAGCTATCCTTTCCTTTCCAACAAAGCCAGCTTTAATAAAAATGCATGCACTAACAACTTCATTTGAAGTTGAACTTTAAGGAATCCCTTAAATGCAAAACTAAGTCCATCCCTGTTTCATATTTAATTTGCAACAGGATATCTGGCAGCTGTCAAGGGACCTGGAGAGGCTTGTTAGCTGATGACTGGATGCCTGCTGAGATGGACTCCACACACAGGTAATACTCGATTGTAGACAGAATCTTGTGACCTACCTCTCATGCTCCTTTAAAGTTAATCTGGACACACTGTACATGAAAGGAAATGAAAAATGAGGTTTGCTCCTTTGCCATGGCACTGAGACTTCCTGAGTTTTTCATTCCTTTGCTGATTGGTCCAGAACTACTATTTCCTTCTAACTATTCCCAATTGTGTCTGTCAGCCATAATTAGGCTTTTACACTAAAGAGAGGTGTTAAAATGTAATAATGCCATTAGATTTGACAAGTATTTTTTACTTTAGCCCGCAGTATGTCAGGAAGAACTGCCATTTCCATTTAACCAGTGGGTCCAATGGAATCTTTATACTGTTAAACTATTTTGTGCATAATTTATGGAAGTATATATAAATATAAAAGGATAGTAAAAACAATTTTATTAGAAACCTTAGCATACATTCAAATATACCAAACCCTTTATATCATGTAAATCTTTGTGCGTAAAAGCATAAAATATATTTTTACAGATACAGTCATGTCGTATTTTAGTTCACAAAAATGGCCTCAACAAATACAAGAAAATAGAAATCATCCCTTGTACCCTACTAGATCACAATAGGAAAACACTAGAACTTAAAAACAAGAAAAATTTCAGAAATGTGACAAATTTATGGAGACTAAATACATTGCTAAATGATCAATGTGTCATTGAAGAAATCAGAGCAGAAATTAGAAAATTCCTGCAATCAAGTGAGGATGAGAACATATCCTACCAAAATTTATGGGATACAGCAAAGGCAGTTCTAAGAGGGAAGTTCATAGCCCTGAGTGCTTTCATCACTAAGTTAGGGAAGGCCCAATGAAATAACTTAAGGACACATCTAAAGGCACTAGAAGGCAAACAACAAGCCAATCCCAAAAGGAGCACTCAGGCAGAAACCATAAAGATCAAGGCAGAAATATCTCAATTAGAATCCAAAAAGACAATTCAAAGAGTTAATGAGTTTAAGAGCTGGTTCTTCTTCTTCTTCAAAAGATTAATAAAATAGACTTGCCCCTTGCCTGTCTCACCAAAAGAAAAAAAGAAAAATCCCAAATTAAAAAAAATTAGAGATGAGAACAGGGTCATAACCACCAATAGCCACAAAATCCCGAAGATCATCAGGGAATGTTTGAGAAATTGTATTCCCAAAAACCAAATATACAGAAGAAATGGAAATGTTCATGAACACATATGAATTATCAAAACTAAGCAATTTAAACAGACCCATTACATTCACCAAAATAGAGAAGGTAATAAAAAGTCTCCCAACAAAGAAAAGCCAAGGTCTCGATGGGCTCACAGCAGAATTCTGTCAAACTTTCAAAGAATTAATACCTATTCTCCTCAAATTATTTCATAAAGCAGAAAAGGAAGGAGCACTCCCAAACTCATTCTACGAAACCCACTATCACCCTGATACCAAAACCAGGCAAGGACCCCTCAAAGAAAGAGAACTATAGACCAATTTTCCTGATGAACATTGATGCAAAAATTCTCAACAAAATTTTGACCAACCTAATTCAGCAACACACAAAAGATCACACACCATGATCAAGAGGGCTTCATTCCACAGCAGCAAGGCTGGTTCAACATATGAAAATCAATCAATGTAATACAACATATAAAGAGACTTTAGACCGAAATCACATGATCGTCTCAATTGATGCTGAGAAGGCCTTTGACAAAGTGCAAGCATCCTTTTATGATAAAAAGCCCCGGAGAAGATGGGCATAACAGGGAAATACCTCAACATCATAAAGGCCATCTATGACAAACCTAGAGCCAATATCATATTAGAGAGGGAAAAACTGAAACCATCCCCTCTAAGATTAGGAACAAGACAAGGATGTCCACTCTCTCCTCGCTTATTCAATATTGTGGTCAAAGTCCTAGCCAGAGCAATCAGATAACAGAGAGAAATCAAAGGGATACAGATAGGCAAAGAAGAAGTCAAATTATCCTTATTCACAGACGACATGATCCTTTACCTATCAGACTCCAAAAATTCCTCTAGAAAATTGTTAGACCTAATTAACTTCTTCAGCAGACTACCAGGATACAAAATTAAGACTCAAAAATCAGTAATCTGCCTTTACACCAGTTGTGAACAGGAAGAGAAGGAAATTAAGGCACAATCCCTTTAACAATAGCTCACCAAAAAATTAAATATTTCAGAATCAATCTAACCAAAGACCCTAAAGATCTCTACAAGGAAAACTTCAAAACATTAAAGAAAGAAATCACAGAGGATACTAGAAGGTGGAAGGATCTCCCTTGGTCATAGATAGGGAGAATCAATATTGTAAAAATGGCTATACTACCAAAAGCAATTTACAAAGTCCCATTAAAATTCCATTGACAGACTTTACAGAAATAGAAAAAATAATCCAAAAATTCATACTGAAATGTATAAGACCATGTATAACTAAAGCAATCTTAAACTGCAAAACTAGTCAGGTGGGTTCACAGTACCCGACTTTAAATGATACTACAGGGCTATAGTAGCAAAAACAGCTTGGTACTGGCACAAAAATAGACTGGAAGACCAATAGAACACAATTGTAGAGCCAGAGATACACCCATGCAACTAGAGCCACCTGATCTTCGACAAAAGGGCTAAGAATGCTCAAAGGAGAAAAGATCACCTCTTTAACAAATAGTGTCTGGAAAATTGGGTAACTATATGCAGAAAATTGAAAATAGACCCCTACCTCTCAATTTGCATAAGAGTCAACTGAAAATAGATCAGAGACCTCAACATAAAACCAGAAACCTTAAAACTACTAGAAGAAAAGATAGGAAACACATTCCAACACATACATATAGGAAAGTATTTCCTTAACAAGACTCTAGTTGCCTAGGAAACGGCACCAAGAAATGACAAATGAGACTACATGAAATTAAAAATCTTCTGTACAGCAAAGGAAACAATCAACAGAATTAAGGGAGAACTCAGTGAATGGGAGAAGATCTTCACATCCTACACATCTGACAGAGAATTAATTTCTAGAATTTACAAAGAACTTAAGAAAGCAAATATCAAGACAACAAATAACCCAATACACAACTGGGCAAAGGAAATGAATGGACAGTTCTCAAATGAAAAACTTTGTAGGTCTGAGAAACACATGAAAAAATGCTCAATATCCCTAGCCATTAGGGAAATGCAAATCAAAACAACTCCAAGATTCCATCTAATTCCAGCAAGAATGGCCAAGATCAACAAAACGAATAATAACAAATGCTGGTGAATATGTGTAGAGAAGGGAATCCTTCCACACTACTGGTGGGACTGTAAATTAGTTCAATTACTTTGAAAATCAATATGGAAATACCTCAGAAAACTAAGAATAAAACTGCCATATGATCCAACTATATCACTCCTGGGAATATATCCAAAGAGAGACACCTGCATGTCCATATTTAATGCAGCACTCTTCACATTTGCAGGGATATGGAACCAACCAAGAAGCCAATCAACAGAAGAATGGATTAAAAAAAATGTGGTACATATACACCACAGAATATTACTTAGCAATAAAAAAGAATGAAATAATGTCATTTGCAGCAAAATGGATGGAACTGGAGAATATCATCTTAAGTGAATGAACACAGGCTCAAAAAGACAAATACTTTATGTTCCCACTTATATGTGGAAGCTGAATCTCAAAGGAAGAAAAAAATCTATAAATACATAGATATATAAAAATGAACAGGTGAACACAGCTAAGAAGGGAAAATACAAGCAGAGCAGAAAGAAGAAGGGAAGGGACTAGCTATGGGAAATGAAGGTAGTGGAAGGTGTGAAGAGTAGGGGAAATACGTAAAAGAATAAAGGGGGAGAGGATAATCTCAATGTAAATGATGTAACTTCTTGAGTACATGGGAAATATAGGGGAATACAACACAAATGCATATGAATTTTACTATACATTAATCAAAAGTTTCTATAAACTTTCTAAGTCAATGAAAGTGTAACCAAAAGTGGTGTAACAGTTGCACAATGGAAACAGCAAATAATGTATTACCCTGTACCCTGCCAAAATTTATCAATAAAGGGGGAAAAATACTGTCATATATAATATCAAACCAGGATGACTTAGGTTCTTGGCCCCAAATTATTATTGTATGATAAAGCCCTTCCTGTTGAGTGACTAATTACATAAGAGATTGTATTGCTCATTTGTTCTTAGAAATATACCTATTCTTGAATTTGAAAAAGCTCATCTAGGATGGTGTCATATGGAGATAAGAGCCTGCAATTTCACTTACATGATTAATTTCACCCCATCATATGATTTTTCTAATTGTGAAACATGTCAATTTTTCTTTTTCACTATAAATGGAAAATGAAAAATTCTAAATTTTCAACTATATTCAAGTGAAAGAAGCAGACTAAAAACATGGTATTTCCATCTAATCTTTTTAAATAACACTCTTGAAATATAATATTCTAGGTCTCACAATAAGAAGAATGAAGGGTGACTATTTCAGTACTGGATCATCCTTATCTAGGCAATTTAATCATTTTTCCATTTCCTTATTAGTTTTTGTTGTTTTGTTTTGTTTTAAGACAGGGCCTTGCTATGTAATCCGGACTGGCCTCAAACTCACATGGATCCCCTTGCCTCAGTCTCCTTATTTTATTTTATTTTTTTTTCAATAGCATATTTGGTCTAGATGAGGAGGAATCATTCTTATGATGGTAAAACAGTAAAATCTTTGACGATGCAGGAAAAGAAGATTCTCAAAATCCTGTTATGTCTTAAACTTACAAAAGAGACGGAAGGAACATATAAAGGGTTCCATGGACATATGATAATGACAAGACAGAATGAGTTTTATTCAATTTTTTAAGGATGTTGTGTTTGGTTTTTTAAAAGTTTTCTGAGACAAAGCCTCACTATGTAGCACAGGCTGGTCCAGAACTCACTATAGCCCAGGCTAGCTTCAAACTCCTGATCCTTCTGCCTCAGTCTCCCACTGCTGAGATTATAGGCATGTGCCACCACACCTGGCTGAAGTGCTAATCCTTTCAAAAACAAAACTCAAAAACAAAAATTGGAGCCAATGGACCCTAAGAGTGCAACAAAGGTTAAAAACATTTTTCTCCAAATTATATTGAAGGCTAGTACCAAAAGAACTAAAGGTAAAAAGATGCAAATAAAACATGTGTTAAGTTAGAAACACTTCAGATGGAAAGATAGAATAAAATGAGTATTTACATTATCAATGATAATGTAACTTAATACCATACTTTTTAGAAGAAATTTTATCAAAAATTATTTTTAAAAAAATTCATATATTAAGCTGGGTACAGTGATATGTACTTGTAATTCTAGCTTCTTGGGAGGCTGAGGCAGGAAGATTGTGAGTTTGAGGGTAGCCATGGCAACATAATGAGCCCTCATCTTAGAAAGAATAAACAAAAAAGAAAAAGCTTTCATACTTTTTAAGTCAGTATTCAAACTTTTTCAATCAATCCTAAGAAATACTTCACAATACTGAGAAATCTATGTGAATGAAAGTATTTATTACAGTAGTATTTGAATGAGTTAAAAATTAAAAGGGTCTAAATATTTA
>VMDO01005424.1:0-112021 GCA_007922755.1 Pedetes capensis | reverse complement strand
GCAGCGGTATATAGACAGGGAATTCCCAGAAAATCAAGCAGGATTCAGAAGAGGGTGGGGAACCAGGGACATCATTGCTGATGTCGGGTGGATATTAGATGAAAGCAGAGAATAGCAACAAGATGTCTATTTATGTTTTATTGACTATGCAAAGACATTTGACTGTGTGGATCATAACAAATTATGCTACCCCACTGTGCTGCTGTTGTTAGGTGCCGTCGAGTCGTGTCCAACTCATAGCGACCCTCATAGGGTTTTCAATGGCAGACTATTTTGGGATTGCCCTGGGAGTGGGTTGCCACATCCTTCTCCCAATGGTACCCCACTGTAGGAAGTTTAAAAAGTTGGATCATTTTTCATCTCCTCTACCAAAAAGCACAGAAATAGTCTTTAATGGCCTGGTGATGGTATAACCAGGGACTTTGGTGTGTTCCATCTTTCTGATCTACTTTAGTTAATGATTCGGTACTGAGATTGTGTCCTTGTGATTGCTAGATGACTGCCACATTTGTGGGCATCTACATTGTAAATTGCACACCATATGGCTGAAGAAAGGGGGCGTTTAAATTAGGGAAGATGACCTTTCCCAGATCCTCTCCATACAATTCCCCTCCAAACCCGTGGGCCAGGACTGGTCATATGCCCCAAATCGATCACTGGCCAAGGAAACAGAATTTCCATGGTTGGCTAAAACATTCACATTTATCCTCTGGAGGTAGGGAAGTACCACAATCCCTGACACCGTGGGACAGTGAACACCCTAATCAAATCAGACCGCTGACAGTAACAAAGATGGCTGTTGGGTATTAGAGTCTGCAGTCTATGGTGCATTGTACAGAAACCTTTGCACTTATAGGCTGTCAAGTGATTTGAGCCCTGGAGACTCTTGTCTACACCCAAAGTCCTGCACCAGGAAGTGCCTGCTGAGAAGACCCAAGAAAAGAGAATCCCCAGACTCCTGTGACTGTCTAAAGCTCTCTCAAGTTTTGCAGTTTAGGTAACCAGGAGAGAAAAGTCCTTAGAAAAATCTCACTCATTGTTTGTAAAGAAATTCCATTTGCTACCTAGGTGTTTAAAGCTTGTATTTCATATCATTTCCTAGGACACATGTGATGGTTCTCTCAAGGAGGTAGCTCTGATCCTATTATTTTATAGTTCCATAGTTACCCATGGTAGCACTGGGTACTTAACTGGAGGGGGCAACTCTCTGATAGAGGGCATTGGCTTAGTGTGTTGATCACGTTAGTAGAAGCTTACCGAAGTGATACCAGACTCCTGTAGTTGTTTATGAATTGATTACATTCTTCTTTTTTTTTTTTTTTTTTTTGCGGTTCCTGGATATTGAACTGAGGGCCTCACACATACCTTGCAAGTGTTCTACCACTGGACAGCACCTCTAGCGCATTTTTTATTTTTTATTTTGAATCAGGATCTCACTAAGTTATGTAGGCTGCCTCTGGCCTCAAATTCACAATTCTCCTGCCTCCCTCTCCCAAGTTACTGGGATTACAGCTCCTATCCTTGATTACTGTCTTAATCAGAATGTCAGGGTATAGGCTAAGCAGCCAGTCCTCCAAAACACAAAGGACTTTTTGCATCTTTCACAATATCATTAGAGCTTAGAGAAGTTTGATTTAATATTCTCCTTTAGACCTAAAAGGGAGAGTATTATAAAACTACTGATACTATTCATATCTGATTTAATTTTTTCTGTTTTTACAGCAGGAGGGGCGTGTGTGTGTGTGTGTGTGTGTGTGTGTGTGTGTGTATTAAAACTCTCCATTAAACTGCCAGAAGACCTGTTTGTTATTCTGCACTCTGATCATGCAGTTATCTGGCAGATTAATGTTGCAACAGACAGGTTCAGATTTCAGGCAGACCATTTGCAAGCTGGACCATGTGTCTGTAGTATTAGGTTCCAGTGTACAGGGGGCAAGGAAGAAAAACTAGGTGGTAGCCAGGGAGAATTTGTGCCACATGTCTTCAGAAATGTCAGTTTTGATTCTTTGAAGGTCCTTATCATGACAGCCAGAGGGAGTAGGGTTATCTTTTCCTCTGGCTTTCTGGTAGAGATGGTGAACCTTAGTTACTTGATCCATATAGTCAGCCAGGAGCAGGGAGCCTGAGAATGAAAGGCCAAGCCCAGCTAAGGTTTAAAAGGATTTTTTTTTTTAACAGCTTTTCAGTTAACCTAAAACATCTAGGGCCATGTACAGCATACAGAAAATACCAGATCAATGCTTTTTCTCTTCCTTTCCTTTGTTTATTTATTTTATTTTTTATTTTATTTTATTTTATTTTTTTTATTTTACTTTATTTGTTTTTGCCATACTGGGTGGTTGAACACAGACCCTCATACATGCTAGACAAGTGCTCTACTACTAAGCCATACCCCCCAGCCTCCCCTTTTTTTAAATTTATTTTTTATTTTGAGACAATCTCACTAATTGCTTGGACTGCCTCTGCCCTTGAACGTGTGACCCTGTAATCACTGTGATTACAGGTGTGCACCACCATACCTAGCTTTTCTGTTCCTTTCCACAGACTACCTAACACCCTAAAGAGTAACCACAATCTGATTTTGCCATAACTGGTCCTCCATTTTTAGCAGTATTTTCCTCTGTATAACTTTCTCAGTCAGTGCTTTACCAAACATACAAGTGAGTAAAGGCAAGAGATGCATCCTGTTATTTACATTTCCTTTTTGTTCATTTACTAGTTGGTGTTGTTAGGTGCTGTCAAGTCAGATCCAACTCAGCAGCCCTTAGTATAGCAGAACAAAGCACTA
Source organism: Pedetes capensis (assembly GCA_007922755.1). Classification (NCBI taxonomy): domain Eukaryota; kingdom Metazoa; phylum Chordata; class Mammalia; order Rodentia; family Pedetidae; genus Pedetes; species Pedetes capensis. Next base: position 109,233 of record VMDO01005424.1, on the reverse strand, counting down.
CCCAGCACTGTGCCATGCATGTCATCTTCTTATGTTTCAGCCCATTGTTGCAGTCACTATGTTTCTTCTCATTTTGAGTCATGCCACATCAGCAAAATGAGGTCCCAGAGGCTTTACCCCATTCCCATTATTAAGGCTGACCCTACTTTGAAGAGGCAACTCTTCTCCTGTTGTTTCTTGAATGCCTTTTAGCCTGAGGGGCTCATTTTCCAGCACTGTATTTGACAGTGCTTTTCTGCTATTCACAGAGTTTTCAATGGCTAATTGTTTCAGGAGTGGGTGCCTGGGTCCTTCTCCCTAGTATATTTTAGTCTGGAAGCTCAGCTGAAACCTGTCCACCATGGGTGGCCCTTCTGGTATCTGAACTACCAGTGGCATAGCTTTCAGCATCACAGCAACATGCAAGCTCCCGTAGCACAAAAACAGCCAAATTCTTACCCAGAGTGGCCCAGTAATCTCATATGTATCTGTGTGTTTATGTGAATCTAAATTCAAGTCAGGCCACTCAAGGAGGGAAAGGATTTGAGACTTGATTGCATCATTTAGGCCACAGACCAACTATGAAGTTCTTTCTTGGCAACTCCTTTACTTGTTGCCTGCCTGGAAAAGGAGAGAGGAGTCAGCTGAATTTAAAAGCTAACAGTTTAAAAGAATAGATATGATCTAATGTTGTACATCTATCACTCCCAGTGATAGAGCATTAGAATATACTGACTCTGGACAAAGCTTCATTGGGAAGTGGTCTAATGTTACCAAATAAACCTGATGATGCATACATGCCCTATGATCCACGTTTTCCACTCCTATATTTAACAGCTTTGAGAAACCTTAAGTGTGTACCAGGCATAGGAATGTCCATGGCAGTGTCAATTTTAACAGTCAAAAACTGCTTATCAACAGGATGGGTGAGTGAATTATGGCATATGCATTTCACTTTACGAAGTATATTTATACACTCTGATGAATCTTAAAAACATAATGTTAGCTTTAAAAATTGATTGTAGAAGAATATGCAGAAAGCCAGGCATGTTGGCACATACCCAGTGACTCAGAAGGCTGAGGTAAGAAGATCACGAGTTCGAGGCCAGAGGCAGCCAGAACAACTTAGCAAAACCCTGTCTCAAAATAAATAAAAAATGGACTACAGATACAGCCCAGTGGAAGAGTATTTGCAAAGTATGTGCAAGGCCCTGGATTCAACCCCAAACTGCCACAAATACATATATATGTATGTTATGTATGTGTGTTTATATATAGAGTATGATTTCATTTATATAAAGTTCATAACATGAAAAATAAGCATTATATTGTTAAGAACAAAATGTGATACCTTGAAGAAAAGAAAAGGAGTGATAAGAATAAAATTCAGAGGGAAGTTATCCCTGAGTGGGGAAGTGAAAGGAAGGGGTCAAGAAGGAGCACATTCAGTAACAGTGCTTCAGCCACAGTGGTAATGACTGTCTGAACCATATCAGAGAGCTGCCTACCACTCTCCCTGCAGGTCCTCTTGCAAAAACAGAAAAGGCAGCAGCACCAGATCAATGTTTGGATTAGAATTTTTCTTTCTTATCCTTTGTTAGTAGGTGACGGTTTTTCTCCAGAGCCCCATCCCAGTATTTTCTGATGACTGTCTCCCCCAGGAAGAGAAGGAAATTCCTGCTGGCATCACAGCTGTGAGGTCAGCCACTTCCTTGGAAACATGCACTGCTTGTGCTCATTAGCATAACTTTCATCTCTTATTCCCTCCTGATTATTGATTGCAAACATTCAAAAAAAAAAAAACCAAAACTATAGAGTGCCTAAAATATGTATACACATTTTAAGAAACAAAAAAAAAAAACTATATTACAGTATAATACTCAATATATACTGGTAACAAAAGATGAATACAAGTCACATTTGACTTTGACAATTATAAGAGGTATTCAAAATGGTTACCATAGCAGAAGAAGGAGGACTTGTTGAGGTGCAAGGCCTCCCAGGTCTTCCCTTGTACACATCACTCACAGTATCACACATCTCAAATTTATCAAGAATATGTGCAGTTGTTAGGCATGTTGCAGGTTCTGTTGCATACTCACACCTCCATTGTCATACTTCCACAGTGTTCTCAGACTTCAAATGACTTCAAAATGGTCTTGGGCTCCTCAAATGACAACCATGCTGTCATCATTTTCTTTGACTGTCCTGATTATTATATGGTGTCACTAGCATCCATTTAATTAATACTGTCTTTTGAGTGAACATTATACTACACATTGCTACCAAAATTCAATTCAACTTTGAAAAGTAATAGATAACATCTCTTAAAGTGTGTTTATGGGCGTGGTTTTTTGGCATCCATAGTATTCTTTGGATTCTTAGGATCACAAAAACTTCTTATTTGTCTGTTGACTGATAAGATTAGCTGCTCTTTGATATTATGAGAACAGCTACCCCCTGAACTGTCTTCCCAGGTATTGCATCACAGGTATTGTCCTACCATGGTGAGTGAGAGGAACTGGTGCAGGTTTGAACAACCTCATAATAAGTGATAGATGGATATTAGAGAAGAAACTTTCAAAGGAAGTTCACTAGCCTTGGTTGGTCATAATGTACAGATTGTTGTTAGGTGCTGTTGAATCAGTATCCGACTCATAGCAACCCTACATACAACAGGGGAAACACGATTGTCAATGCTTCTCTGCTACTCATGGGGTTTTCAATGGCTCATTGTTTTGGGAGTGGGTTGCTAGGCCCTGCTCCCAAGCCTACAGCACCTGGTGTTCCCAGGCAGTCTCTTATCCAAGTACTAACCAGGCTCGACCCTGCTTAACTTCCAAGATCTGACGGGTTCGGATGCCACAGTGGTACAGCTGTAGGCAATGTACAGATTAGGTCCCATTTATCCAAGCAGTCCTCCTGCCCCTTCCTATGGCCACTCATTTGTCTGAGATGTATGATATGTTGTCTCCTCCTAGGGGTAGATGGAGTTCATGCAGCTTGGAAAGGGTGAAAACTCCACCCTTTACCCAGCTGATTGATTATACCTTGTCCTCATAAACAGCCTGACCTGCTCCCTACCTGGCAAAACACCCCTTAGCCCTGCAGGCATGAGTCAGAGAGAGCCCCACCCAAACAGCCGACAGACAGGGGCTGCTGAGAGCAGGTGCAGAGTTGAAAAGAAACAGGGGGTCACATTAGTGCAAGTGCATGACTCAGCAGAGCCGAAGAATGGCCCTGGGCTTAGAGCACATTGCTTTGGGCCAAGTTTCCTATTCCACCCAGTGCTTCTTACAGGTTATGGAGACTGCACCCCCAGTACAACACTTAGTGACTTGCTCCCTCGGCAGGTGATCCTGACCAGCACACAGCCAGCTTTCTCTTTGGGGCTGGGGCTTTGGGAATTGTGCTGCTTGTGCCTATATAATTTGAAATGAACCTCATCCCTACCTCAGACCCCCTTTCCATGATACAATGAAAGCATGTATATTAGACAGCCAGTGCATACCTGTGGCAAAGAAACTAACTGAAGCAAATTTACAGGAGGAAATATTTATTGGGGGCTCATGGTAAGAGGGTCAATCCATAGTGGTGGCAGGGCCCATGGCAAGTAACCTCACATATTCATGATCAGAAACCCAAGAGCAAAGAGAGAGACTGAAATGGTGGATCCAGGTAAAAATTTCCAAAGGCCCACCCCCAGTGATTTGCTTCCACCAAGGTAAAATACTACCTCCCAAAGTTCCATGGCGTCATTTGAGGATCAAATATTCAAAAACATGGCCTTTGGGGGACATTTATATCCAAACCATAATAGGATGGATGTGTAGTGGTTATGGGGGATGAGCGAGAAGGCCTTCTTTGACCCACCTTTTTTTCCAAGTACTGCCTTAGCATGATGATTTTTATGCTAAGATCTTTCTGAAAATAGCGTATATTTTATGTTCATCCCCTTCATTCTATAAAGAGCATTCTTTCCAGATTTTATAAGCCCTACTTTGTTTTCTAATTCAGGAATGATCACCATTCTCCCCACACCTCCATGTCAGCCATAAATCCTATATAGTTCTTCATCCCAATTATAAGCACTATTAATGGACTCTTTTAGAGTATATTTCCTTTTGTATGAGTTGTATGTTGTTTTAGTTTTAGATTTTTTCTAGTTATAATTGTTATAACATGATCATTTTTTTTTAATTCAAAAATTATACAGCTGTGAAGCCAGGTGTGGTGCCACATGCCTGTAACCTCAGGGACTCAGGAGACAGAAGCAGGAGGATCCCCAGTTCAAGGCCAGAGGCAGCCTGCATAATTAGTGAGACCCTGTCTCAAAATAAAAAAATAAAGGGGCTGGGGGTACAACCCAGTGGTAGAGCACTTGCAAAAGCATGTGTGAGGCCCTGGGATCAACCCTCCTGCACCACAAAAAATAAAATTAAATTAAAAATTAAAAAATTATACAAATAAGGAATATAAAAAGTAGTAGCCTCCCTTGGAAGGATTTCTATCTTTCTTGAAAGAATCAGTCAGCAGTTGGGTGATGTTCCTCCTGGGTTTTTCCTATACTTATTCTAACATGGAAACTGACCTTTCCAAATGTGTTCTAGATACTTTTTCACTTAATAGCATACTTGGGACATCATTCCACTAAAATGTCTGACAGTTTTTAACAGCCTCATAGCCTATAGTTATATGGCCTTTAAATAAATCCTTTTTTCTTTTTGGTGTTAGTGTTTTAGCATCACAAACATTATAAAATCCTTATATGTATATATTCCTGCACTTGTAATATTGCTCAATGAAAAATTTTTTACAAGAAGTGCTTGCTAAAGGGTTAAATTTGGAGAGCTGTTTTCAGATTTGACCCTTAAAAAAAAAAAAAGTCTGCAGTTCACACTCCTACCAAGTGTATGCAAGGTCTTTTTTGGCCAAACATCAACATTACCAACCACTCTAGCTCCCTCCTATCAATCTGTGTAGGGAAAAAAAAATCAGATCTTATACTGATTTATTATTGTTTTGTTGCTGTTGTTTTTTTGCTTTGTTTTTGTTTTTGCTATTAAGTCAAGCACCTTTTGAAATATTTATTGCCTTGCTCCACTAAACAGTAGCAAAGCATTTTGCAGGTTAAGATTTTAGTTTATCTGGGAATGGTTTCCTGGGGGAGTGTTGATTGTTTTCATAAACCAGAGTAACGTGTTTCTATGTATGTCCTCCACAGCAAACAGCGGCATAACAAACTATGGAGATCTCATTCAGATAGCGACCTCTCAGACCACCACGAACCCATTTGTAAACCTGGTCTAGAACTCAACAAGAAGGAGATCACCACTTCAGCAGACCAGATTTCTGAGGTGAAGACAATGGAGAATCACCCACCCATACCTCCTGTCTTTGTGGAACATGTGGTCCCACAAGATGGAAGTCAGAAAGGCCTGTGTACCAAAGAAAGAATGATCTGCTTGGAGTTTACTTCTAGAGAATTTCATACTGGACAAATTGAAGATGAATTAAACTTAAATGACATCAATGGATGCTCATCAGGGTGTTGTCTCAATGAATCACAGTTTCCTCTTGACAACTGCCATGCATCCAAAGCCTTAATCCAACCTGGACAGGCCCCAGAAATAGCCAACAAGTTCCCAGACTTAACAGTAGAAGATTTGGAGACAGATGCACTGAAAGCAGACATGAACGTCCACTTACTGCCTATGGAAGAGTTGACATCTCGACTGAAAGATCTCCCCATGTCCCCTGATCCTGAGTCACCAAGCCCCCAGCCCAGTTGCCAGGCTGAAATCTCAGATTTCAGTACAGATCGCATTGATTTTTTTAGTGCTCTAGAGAAGTTTGTGGAGCTCTCTCAAGAAACCCGGTCTCGATCTTTTTCCCACTCGAGGATGGAGGAGCTGGGTGGAGGAAGGAGTGAGAGCTGTCGACTGTCAGTGGTAGAAGTAGCCCCTTCCGAAGTGGCTGCTGATGACCAGAGAAGCAGCTCTTTGAGTAATACTCCCCATGCATCTGAAGAATCTTCAATGGATGAGGAACAGTCAAAGGTAAAAATTACATAGCTCTCCATTTAATGAAATTCTCTGCAAAGATGAACTACTCAAGATTGTTATGTTAACTCTTTTTTTCCCCCAGTGGTATTGGCATTTAAACCTAGGGCCTCACACATACTAGGCAAGCACTCTACCACTGAGCTATAACCCCAGCCCTGGCTTGCCTTTTTTTCCCCCCGGTGCTGGGTATTGAACTCAGGGCCTTGCACACTCTAGACAAATACTCCATCACAGAGTCCCACTCCCCTACTCCACCCCGCTTGCTAAATTGCTCAGATTGCCTCTGGCCTCAAACCTGCGATTTTCCTGCCTTGGCCTCCCAAGTATCTGGGATTACAGGTGTGCAGCAGTGCCCAGCTAGCTGATTAGATTCCTGACAGCACCTGATTGCTACTTACATTTACCCTACCTTGTCCATGAATCATATGTTCTCTTTTTCCTTAACTACCCCAGGGCAACTCTTGCCTCTGCATTGGCCTTCTCCTGTCCCCAAAGGCTATGCCTCTGTCTTGTTTCTACTGGGAAGTCAGAATGCTTGAGCTCTCCTTTTGGACCAATCAGTGCAATAATACTGACAGAAATAGCCTTCTACAGAGTTGTTGGTCATATGATTACTCCCTCTATGGCTCTGCCCACACCAGGCCTGCTATGGCTTCTCTCCAGTCTTGGCAAGTTTGCATCTGCCTGATGTCCTAGCAGATTTCCCCCAAAGACAAGATCGACCTTGTTAGCTTGTATTAACTCTGATTGTCTTTCTCTCATACCTTTTTTTTTTTTCAGCACTTGGGGGTTGAACATAGGACCACAAGCATGCTTTACAAGCACTCTACTGCTGAGCTGCACCCCAGCCCATTTTTTAGTTTTTATCTTGAGACGGGGTCTCGCTAAATTACACAGGCTGCCTCTGGCCTCAAACCTATGATCCTCTTGCCTCCACCTCTCAAATCACTGAGATTATAGGTGTGAGCCACCACACTCAGCTCTCTCTCTCCCTTTTTATTTTCACAATACTAGGGGTTGAACCTAGGGGCTCACACATGTTAGGCAAGTGCTCCACCATTGAGCTGCACCTTCAGCCCCCCCCACCCTTTTTTTTTCTATGGTACTGGGGGTTGACCCCGGGGCCTCACACCTGCATGCTTTGCAAGTGCTGGACCACTGACCTGCACCCCCAGCCCTTTTATTTTTTTCCTTACTTTCTGAGACAGGGTCTCGCTAAATTAGCCAGACTTCCTCTGGTCTCGAACTTGTGATCCTCCTGGCTCCACCTCCCAAGCCACTGGGATTACAGGCGTGCGCCACCACGCCCAGCTTGAGCCCCTTTTTTATGTTGAGGCAGGGTCTCACAGGCTGCGTCTTGCCTCAAACTTGTGATCTACCGGCTTCAGCCTCCCACATTGCTGGGATTATAGGTGTGAGCCCTGGTGCCCAGCTCTGATTGTTTTTGTTTGTTTGTTTGTTTTGTACTAGGGCTTTAACCCAGAGCTTCATGTATGCTCTACAAGCATTTTACCACTGAGCTGTAACCTTAGTCCATTTTTTACTTTTTATTGTTAGTCAGGGTCTCACTAAGTTACACAGGCTGCCTCAGGCCTCAAACGTGTGATCCTCCTGCCTCTGCCTCCTGAGTCACTGGGATTGTGGGCATGCACCACCATGCCTGGCTCTAATTGTGTTTTGAAGAAGAAAGACCAGAACAACTACTAGGGAAATACTGTACTTTGAAGTCTTAGACAAAACTGCTAACAAATTAGATTGATAGTCATAGTGACGGCTACTTTAAGGGTGTCCCAGGGCCACTCTAGATTTTGATGTTTGTAATTTTTTTTACAATAGGACCTGATTTTGCATTGATCAGTTTTCTTTGGGCCTTGTTCTAACTCCCTCTGAGAATTTTTAACTGGTAGAAGAGAAAATGTCTAACAGTGATAGATTCTAGGTTTGCTGAGCCGGATGGCTAAATAAGCCAAGTAAAACTTTTCCAGAAAGGGCTGTGTGAAACTTAGGGATGGTGCAGTCAAATACAGAGTATATTCTTCCTGCCTTTATATACTGGGATGTTGCTGCTAGGACCAGTGGAAGGAAGTGTGTGAAAGCTACCAAGATAGGAGAGAAGAGAGACATCAGATGATAGCCACATCCATTTTGCCCTGTTTCACAGTGGGCATATCTAAAGTTGCTACTGAGCCTTTAAATGGAACTCTTCCCCCTGAATAAGTTAGGATCAAACTGGAAGTTGACAGGCCAGAGGCGAAAGGTTCCATTTACTCCTGTATGGCCTGAGTCCTGGAATCTCATGTTCCTAGGAAAATACAGATTATAGGAGCCCCCAGAGCGATTTGACATTCATTTTAGAGCATGGTATTAGGTTAGAATCCTGCTTGAGTGAACATAACATTTAGTAGGCAGTGATACAACCAAAATGAATTTTCTATCCCTGGCCTCGATAAATCTCATGTTTTTCTTAGAGTCTGAGAAAACAGTAGGTAGTATGGCCCTAAGCACTCCATGACTTATGCTCTCCTAGCCATATAGGTTCTCCCGGATCAGAGGGTTAGTTAATAAGCACATCCTTAACTCAGCTATAATTTTGCCGTAATCATTCCACAACTTTCTCTTCCTAGGCAATCACAGAACTGGTCAGCCCAGACATCTTTATACAATCTCACTCAGAAAATGCAATTTCAGTCAAAGAAATAGTCACTGAAATTGAGTCCATCAGTCAAGGAGTTGGGCAGATTCAGCTGAAGGGAGACATCCTGTCCAACCCATGCCATACACCAAAGAAGAACACTGTCCATGAGCTGCCCCTTGAGAAGGCCCAGACCCCTGAGAACAAACCTGGACATTTGGAGCAGGATGAGAGATTATACCCAGCCCAGCCTGACCTCACCAAAGATTCAGGGAAGCACAATGTAGAAGGCCACCTGACTACACAGTCATCCACGGTGGACTGGGAAGAAGAGGAGCCAGCTGAGGGAGAACATGAGCTCCGCGGCCCAGCAATGCACCCTGGTACCAAGTGGTGTCCTGGGTCCGTGAGGCGAGCCACCCTCGAGTTTGAAGAGCGCTTACGGCAGGAGCAAGAGCACCATGGTACTGCTCCGACGTGTACCTCAATATCCACTCGCAAGAATTCTAAGAACGATTCTTCTGTGGCAGACCTAGCACCAAAAGGGAAAAGTGATGAAGCCACCCTAGAGCATTCATTTCCCCCCAGGGAACCAGAAATGAACAAGGGCAAAGGGAAATGCAGTGGGTCTGAAGCTGGATTACTGTCTCACTGTGAGCAGAATGCTGCTGTTCCAGCACCTGCGCTGCTGGAGTATCACCCCTCGCCAGCTCCCCAGGAGTGCCCCGGGTCAGATACCCAAACAAAGCAGGAAAGAGTCTTGAAGGAGCAGAGGACTGTGATTTCGTACCAGGGGCCTAAGACACAGGCCCTCCCTCTTACCACTCCCAAAAGGATAGAAATCATCGAGTACACCCATACAGTGATGTCACTCGAGCACACTGGGCCAGAGGGTGAGAGAGCCCCCAGCAAGGAGAGTGGGGAGCAAGGACAGAGGAAGATGAAGGTAGAAAAGTCAGTCACTATGTTCTGTGCACTGGATGAAAATCTGAACAGGACTGTGGACCCCGACCAGGTTTCTCTGCACCCCCAAGTGCTACCTCTGCCTCCTCCTTCCTCTCCTGAGTATGACAGGCCCACCAATCCCACCTCCATGCTGAGCAGCCTTGAAGACAGAGGCAACAGCCCATCAACAGCCCTGGAGACGGCAGCACCTTTTGTCAGTTGCACAACCCACGTACCGTCTGCCAACTTGGATTCCCTGCATCCCCAGACTGTGGTGCACCTGGAAGGCTGCACAGAGCAAAGCAGCACCACAGACAGCGAGCCCCCTGCAGAGAAGGTTAGCTGGGAAGAAAGCCGGGAGGGCCCCCTCTCCAGTGGCAGTGAAGGGCTGCATAAGGGCTCCCAGTTAAGTCTCGAAGACCTCAGTTTAATTAGCAAACTTGGTGACCACATTGAGGAGTTACAGAAAAAACTGGATCCATCACCTTTAGGCTGTCGACTCCCACATAGCTCTAGTAGTGAAAATATAAAGGGTCTTGGCTACAGCCTTGGTGTGGTGAAGGAGCGTGCTAAGGAAATTGAGTCCCGAGTGATTTTCCAGGCAGGGCTCACCAAACCATCCCAAATGAGGCGCTCAGCTTCTCTCGCCAAGTTGGGTTACCTGGACCTCTGTAAAGACTGTTTCCCAGAGAGAGAGCCTGTCTCTGAATCTCTTCATCTCAAACTGCTTCAGCCTTTCATCAGAACAGACTTAGGCATGCATGCCATGGAGCCCCCAGAAAACCCAGGTGGCCCCCAGAACCCAGAGCCCACCAAGTATTTTGTAGAGCAACTCAAAACAACAGAGTGTATCGCACAGAGCAAGCCAGTGGAGAGGCCCCTTGTGCAGTATGCCAAAGAATTTGGTTACAGTCAGCAGTGTTTGCTCCCCAGGGCAGAATCGGAATTGACTAGTTCTGAAGGAGGCCTTCCTTTGCTACAGACCCAGGGACTGCCATGTGCAGGTCCAGCTCCAGGGCTGGCCGTGGCTCCCCGTCAACAACACGGCAGAACTCACCCCCTTAGGAGACTGAAAAGAGCAAATGGTAAAAAACGGACAACCAACCCCTTCTATAACACCATGTGATTCTGAGCCTATACATGTGATTTTCTAAGAGAAGAGTTTGTAAAAGGGGCAGGTGTAATATGTAAGGAACATGCACTTTATTTGGTTAATTTTATAATATTTTGGTCATTTTACTGTTCCTGGCGCATGCAGGGTTTGGGTTTTTCAGTGTGTGTATGTGTGTGTGTATGTGAGGAGAGACTGATTTGGATGGCAAGACCATTTTATCATTTTTTTTTTATTTTTAAAAAATTCAAACCTCAGAAAAAACATTTTCAAAGAACACCTTTTTCAAAAGCAAATTGCTGTTTTTCAATCAACTGCCACCTGCTCCTCATTTGCTTTCTGAGAAAAAGCATGCTTGCCTGCTTGAGGGACTGAAGCAGATGGGGAGGGTGGCACTCAAGCTGGAAACTAAAAATGTTCCCCCAGGCCTGAAGCAGTGGATGGGCGAAAAGGCAGCTGGGACATGAGAGGGTCCTCAGCCTTCATCTCCAGCCCTAGCTCTTTGGAGTTCCTGAAGTGGGCAGGTTCTGTTTTGCTGTAAAAAGGGGTCTTCCAGAATCCATTTCTTCTGGTATTTGGAGAGTGTAGCGTTACAGAAAGGCATGATAATGGCTGTCTTTGTACATTTCCCCATGAAAATAATTTTTGAAATCAAATTAAATGGCAACCCCATCTTAAATCTGAGCGATCCTCTGTGGAGGTAAGCATAATCAGAAGAGGACATAAGGTGAGGCTGGAAAGGCTGCAGCCCAGTAACCTCTGGGTTGGTGGGGTCCACATAGCATCCTGGGCCTCCCTGCTAGAAAATGTGCTCTACAACGTCCTCCCAACCAAAACACAGTGGAGACAAGTTTGAAAAACAGCAATCAAAAGTCAATGTGTTCTTGTAAAATGAATACATACGTAGGGTTTTAACCCTTCCATTACTTGAATAATTCCGTGGGCCTTCTGAGTTTCGTGGCCATATTTTTTTCCAGTTTGCTTCTCTCTTGCTGTCTCCCCCATCCTGCCTAATTTTTTTAATTTCATCAATTATATTTGAATTGTTGCGTTACGTATGTATAACCTCCATTGAATGCAAAGTTTTCTATGTTATCACTGTTAACACTTGACATAAGTTTTGTTTTTTCCTTTTCCTGGAAGGTTTGTCATTTTCTAAAGTTTTTACACAGTATTTATGTACATAATGTCACTTTCTTACAGTTTTGTTGATGTTTTGGGGTCTTTTTGATTTACTCATTTTTAAGAAGGAGTACAGTTGCAACTGGAAAGACATCAGAAATAAAACTGATAGTTGTTGATAGGAATCTGCACAATATATTGATGGTGATTTTAATTGTTTAAATGGAGACTTCTAATTGCCAGCTCCTGCCAAATTATGCATTAGTAACTTCCTCCTCAGAGAAACCCTTGAAGGCTCCCATCAGAGCACAGTGTGACTGAAGGCCGATTTCTCTTTGAGACTAAAATCCCAGAAAGATGTTTGCCAGTAGCTGAAGCACAGTCAGGGAATGTGTGTCCATTGCTCAGCGTGGAAGCTCCTAATGAAGGCTGAGAGGCCAGAGGGGAGGCCTTGGCCTAGGGCAAGTGCCTATAAAGACTCCGTTCAGAAAGCCTTGCTTTGCTGCTCTTGTGTAGATCCTTAACACAAGAGTACCTGCCATTAACAAGCTTCTTTGAACTTCTCACAGAAAACATATTTGGCCTGGAATGAAACAGACCTAAAGAGGTTTGCAAATTTGCTTCCTGATGTCCACATGCTGAGTAAAACTAGAGACTTAGGCTTTTGGTTCATAACAGCACTGAGAGGAAAAGACAGATGCACATACTGTCAAGGTGATGTCAGATGCCAGAGTCTGAAGAGGACAGGTAGTCAATCCAGAAAAGGTTGTACTGAGACCTTTTGCAGGTGCTTCGGAGGAACTATGGATCGAGTTGCCATATAGAAGTCATGGTTGGGTCTGACATTACTGCCAGGAGGCAGATTGGACAGAAACCACCTGCTAACAGTATATGGTGTACTAGTTACTTATACCTGTGGTTTCCTTCAGTAGTTTCCTTAAATGCTACCGCTTTGTGATCCCTGGATATTTATGTGTCGTGAAGTGTTTGTTAGCAGGCATGTATCAGTGAGGATGCTTGTGAAACAGGCTGATGAATTCCCAGATTCTTTCATCTAAAGTACCCTGTCTTATTGAGACAGCTCCACCACCAATATGGTGAGGAAAGGACAAAAGACTGGTAGGGGAAGAGAGGAGTTAACTGCATGCAGTTAAGAGAGTGGCATCCACATCCCATGCATCAAGAAGGACAAGCAGCATCAACTATGGGGCACTGTTCCCTCTTCTCACCTGCCACTGTTTAATGCTCACTCTCACTACATTAAATAACAGTGAAGACTGGAAGGAAACCTTCTCATGCTGTGAAAAAAATATATATATATTTTTTTAAACATTGGAAGAAACCATTTGGTTCTGCCTTCCTTTTTTTCTTTTTGTTACTTTTTTATCATTTAATTTATCTGCCTAAATAAGCATCTTCTTGCAGAGTCTATAATCCAGTCATGCCAAGGGGTCTTGCCAGCCGTCACAAACCCCTACATTTGGGAGTTCTTGAGTCATGTACACGGCTCAGTAATATCCAGGGGAAGTACATAATGAGCTGTTAAGATCCTTTCAGACTTTGTTCTCTTCAGGCTTTTTGATTATTTCAGGTGGCCTGTTTCCCTTTCTGTTCATGAAAAGCCCTGACCTCTTGTCTAGTGCTGGTTGACTCTTTCTCAGTGCCTCTCTCTGTTTACTTACTTTAAAACAAAAAACAAAACAAAAAACCATAGTCTGTCAGTACCTCTGGAGGAGTGTGTGTATGCACACCTGTGGGGACATAAATAAAAAGAGTTGACGTTTCGGTGCATGGGGTAAAGGCCCAATGAGCACACAGGATTAGAGCTGTAATCTGGGTGATTACCTGGTCAGTAAGAGAGAAATCCCAACGCTTTCTTGATTTTTGGAAACAGTATCAGTGTGTACTGTAGTAGACACATAGTACTCTAGTAGGGTAATATTCATATCTCTTCCTTTTGGTTAGCTTTCGGAATCTATTTAGAACATTTATTTGGGATCATTCCTAGCATCTCAGCCTCTTTTGGCTTGTTAGTGTTTTCCTGATTCTGTACCTTTGTCCCACCTGGTATTTCCTCTTTCTCATTTTGGGAACTACCAAGAGCTCCAAGGACAGCCTGATAATATAGCCCAGGCTCTAAGGTCCCCTCCTGTTCACACGCCCCAACTATTGGATAGACCCAAGGATTCCTATGAGAAGCATCTGAGACATAGCAGCTCACCGAAGTCTTCATCTGAGGATTTCAGTTCTGAAGTGATCTAGGCATGTTTGATTAAAATGTCTTGTGGTGGGAGTTGTTGGGGGTTTCTTCCTTCTAAGAAAGCATTATGCAAAAAGTTACTTTTAAGGGCATTTTAAAATAAAGCCATTTTTTGGCTTTTTCAGACAACTGTTTGTGGATACTTTGTTTACATTGTGAGTATTAAAATATGCATCATCTTGTTGGCCACTCAGGTACCTAGGTCATGGCTGTCCTGTGAGTCCTCACCCAGAGCAATGCCATAATGTCAGCCTTATGGGTAAAACCCGGAGCTGACTTACATCTGTGTCCTGCACTCCCATCCAACAGTCATCATTTCCTCAGTGATGGTGTGTCTTATTAGTGATGGTTGTAATGGTGAATAGCTAGTATAGTTTTTGTTTAATTTCGTTTTGCTGTTTGATGGTAGACAAGGTAAAATTTTAGTTGTTTTCAGCACCAATCCAACTTAAAAGCATCGTGAACTTTGTTTTCCCTTCAAATGAAAAGATCAAGGCATGCATCAGACATGTGCGTATTTGTTGCCTCAACTCATCGGACACCCATATTAGGAAAAGGCCTGCCACTAAAGCAGGAAGCTGCACACTCCTAACCTTTCTCCCAGGGCTTGGAGTCCGTTGATGCCATGGAGAGCTCTTGCAAGGTGCTTGTACTTTTCCAGCCTGGAAGTGGAGGGTTACTGGGCCTGGCTTCTGCTATGAAAAGAGAACCAGCCTCATCTTCTCAATGCCCCAGAGATCTAGGACAGGATTTCTAAACTGGAATCATCCTTTATCACCTTGAAGATCCCATAAGAGATATAGCTGGTGCTGCCATTGGTGTCCTCAACAGCAATGCTAGTGGTAGCATCCTGCATATACATGCAGAGCGGATACCCAGGGCTTAATTCAAGCTGATAACCCAAATGGAAAACTAGGGAACTGGCCCTGAAATGTCTCCTAATCAATAATCCCACTGGAAATTGTTTGGTTTTTATATTTTGTTGGATTTTGATTTGCTAAAGGTGCCTTTTTTTTGGTAGGACTTGTTCTAAACATGAAAAACAAGTCCAAAAAACTCTCCCACTGACTGCTCTTTGCCCCAGGCTACCCCAAACTTTTATGCTCATGTTTTATTAAATAAAGCAGGTGCTCCCTGGAATCTCTGGGACCTTTTTGAGGCATTTGAAGCAGAATATAAAGAGTGGTCTCATCTCCTTCCTTACTCTTCCTGGTAGTTGGGATGTTCCACTTACAGAGTTTTTTTATTACTGATGTGCTCCGCTGTTTTTAAATGTGAACTTGTGCGCAAATGTGCAGATTCAGCATTCTTGTTACAGATTGAATAAATTTTTATTTTGAAGATGAAATGTGTGCTTCTTCAAGTGCAATAAAGGAGCGGAGTTGGGGTGGAGGGGTCAGAAGAGAACACTGACAACAAACAGAGCAGTGCTCATTGATTAGTCCCAATCAAAAGCCCTAGAGGAAAAAACCCTAAAGAGCTGTAGAGGGGAAAAAAAAAAAAAATACAACCTTCTACCTTCTGTAAGGGCTGAGATTTAGCTCAGTTGGTAGAGCACCGCTCTGCAGTCTCTGAGGTCCCGAGTTCAATTCCCAGCACCGCAAAAATGGGAGAAGGACATGGCAACCCACTCCCAAGGCAATCCTGAAACAATCTGCCATTGAAAACCCTATGAAGGTCGCTATGAGTTGGACAGGACTCGACGGCACCTAACAACAACAACAACAACAACCTTCCATAAAATAAAGACTAGATAGGATATAGGGTCACTAAAAATTATTTCAGACAGTGTAGTTTCAATCACACTGGGAACTTGCCTGGTTCAAGAAGCACTTGCTAAAGCTGCCACCTGAATGTTAGGAAAATGAATAAGCAAAGAGACCAAAATTCTTCTGCCATCTGTGGTGCAAAGTGACTGGTCTGGGACAGCTGCAGTGACCTGCCCCAGCAAAGACTGGATTTGTTAGGTGAGTGACCTCACTGGACATGAGTGAGACAGAGCTAACAAAGTTTTAGTACAACATGTCCCGGCTCACCATGATGACAGTAGTGCAGAAGGGAGATGGAGCCAAAGGGTAATTCTGATAAATGAGCTGAGGATGGGGTCCCCACTTTCTCCCATCTTTCCACAGACCCATCATGAGATGTTTAATGATGCTATTCACATGTATAGGTGAGCCCTACTATCTAAAGAGAGCTCAGTTTCTAGTTTTCCTGCTGCCAACCAACTTTGCTGAAGCGTCCAGAGAAAATACTGCTTTGGGCAAAAGTCAGCCTGCTTCTTTCTGAATCGTGTGCATCAAGTGAGAGAGGCACATCCCTAGTCTGTAGGAGCAGTGCATAACGATAAAAGTAAGGTAAGTTCCCAAAATATTCCAGGAGTGTGCTGGGTCTCTTTCCAATCTAGATAAATTCAGTCTTGGCTTTCTGGCTGAAGCAAATGGACCAAATCATGACTAAATTGCCAGGCTACCTCTTCCAAGAAAACTCTTCATGAAATCTGTCTGTCTCCTGTAGTTTGCAGTTGAGAGCCTAGCTGATAGTTCTAAGGTGAGGGACCAAGCCAAAGGAGCTTCTTCTCTTGATTGGTTCTTCATACCTTGGCTCTATCCACCCACACTATGCCAGACCGTGCTGCCAGGAAATGGCTAGAGGGCTGGGCAGAGCCAGTCAGGCCCCAGAAAATACCTGCAAATCTCTGCTCCTCCATCCAGAGAGCATTCTCCTTCCCAGATGAAGGCTGGATGGCTTGATGGATTGCTGGTTCCTGGTCCCACACCCTTCTCTAGAAGGGAGACCTCAGCTCTTTTTAAAGTGGAGAAAAGAGAATGGGGTGCCATTTTAGAGTAGGAGATGAATGTCAAATCTTTTCTCTGCCAACAAGTGATGTGAGGTTAAAAGCTCACCCCTTCCTCTTCATTTTAAAGCTCAGAAAGCTGCAAAATGGGTAAATGAGCCAGGATTGGAACTTCAGTTTTCTAATTTGTCCAGGCAATCCTTTGTCCCACAGAGCATAAGTCTGAGTGTCAGCACTTGTGAAATAAAGTGGCACTGACCTTCTAGGAAAGGCAGAAATATCTGGTGCTGAAAATCATGGCTCCAGTCGCCCAACCCTGGGGCAAGAGTCTCAGCTCCACCAACCCCCAGTTGATTGGTAAGCTACTTAACATTTGTGCCTCAGTTTCCTCATCTGTAAAACAGGGATAATAACAGTACTCATGTCTGAAGTTTGTTACCAGAATGTTATTAATGTGTAAAGCCTCTAGAACAGTGCCTCACTCATCCTAAGTGTGGGCTATATTATTATAAAGGAACAACTGAGTAACTCAGGTCTTTTCCTCCTACTCATGTACCTGGAAACTTCGAGTAAAAGAGAGATTTACCCATCCTCATGGATTCCCATGCCATGAATTGTTTCTGGAGCATCATCTAACAATTTCTGATTCTGTTCCCCTACACGCCACTGAATACCTGGACTCTCCCTGAAAAACAAAGATGCCTGTGGGGACTCTCATGGTTTCCACCTCCTTCCCTCTCCCCTTCCCCCAGCGCTAGTCTCTGACCTCCAGAAGGCTGTATACTGTTGATTCCAGGTGTGCCCTGGAAAGTGGAAAGTAATAACTGGCTCGACACTGCCCTCCAGGGTCTTATGGTCAGAGGGAAGAAATCCAGCGTGCAGGCATTAGGCAAACACAGCTACAGGAACCTGTTCTTCACTGACTATATTTTGATCACGTTACTTTTTATCTCCTCCTAGACCTTGATATTCAACTATATGGGGGTGGAGGGGGGCTCTCCTACAACACAAGCACCATCTGAAACAAGGCCTAGCAGACATTGGAGTCAGGCTAAGCATCAGTCTCTGAGCTAGCTGCTCTGACCTCTAGAACGTGGCCAAAAACCTGTGCTAGCCTCTTCCCGCTGAACCTAGTGCTGGAGGAGAGGGGGTCAAGGTGGACTCACTTTTCTCCCATCCCTGACTTCTAAGCTCCTTACTGCTCTGCTCTGTGGAATCTTCTAATGAGATGAAACAGCAGAGTGCCAACATTTTAGATTCTGAAATGATCTCTATCGCTATTAATCATTACAGTAACATTCAACGCACCTTGTGGGGTACCCTCGCAGTGTACCCAGACCAGCCTAGGCCCTCATTGGATGGCTGCGACGATTCCCCTAGAGTATCTTCTGGGGCCTCTTCCCAGCGTGTCCTGGCCTTCCCGAAACTCTGTCCCTCCCGCAACCCTGGCGGGCTGGGATGTACTAAATTGGGAGTGCGATTGCGGATGGAATGCGGCTCGCGAAGCCACCTGATCTCCCGCCGCTGCCTGCTCCCGGGGCACGCGGCCCTTCTGCTCCGGGTGTCGGTGCTCCGATTTAGGTCTGGGAACCTGGGCCTCCCCAGCCTACCTGGGAAGCACCGAGGGAGGGCATAGGCGCGCGCGCGCCGCGCACACACACACTTAACTTTTGACGCTGTACCTGAGCCTGTAGACACTCGGCAAGAAGTCCGGGATGCTGGACTTTCCCGCCGCTGGGGCGGGCGGGGCCGCTTTGATCCTGGCCCCGCCCCCACCCGAGGCCCCGCCCTCTCAGGTTGATGGCAGCAGCAGCTGGGACTGCAGCGCAGCAGTGCCCAGGAGAGCCGCAGGCAGCGAACAGAGAGCGCAGCCCGCCACCCGGGCCTCAGACGCCGCAGACACTCAGAAGAGCAGTTCCGGCGCCCTGACGCCTTCTTCGTCCAGCCGCGCAGCCCCGGCCCGCTCCGCAGAGGAGTCGCCTCGTGAGCACCTCCCCGCCGGAGCTAGGCAGGTACACCCCGCACCCGCTGCCGCCCCTGCCAGTGGAACAGGCAGAGTCTCTGGAGGGGGCAGAGGTCTGCGCCCCCTCCCCCCACCGCCAAATTCGGCTGGGGCAGGGTGGACTTGGTGTCTATATTTGGCCGGACAGCGGCCGGCGCGCGGACACCTCGTCTCAGAGGAACGCAGTGCCGGGACGGGAGGCAGGAGGGAGGGTGCGGGGAGGACAGGCCTCAGGCCTCGGGCCACAGAAGCCGCTTGAAGGACATCGGGATGCTCGGGGCTGGGGAGGAGCAGGAGTCACTGCGCCTTTGGGAGAGCTTGGTGTGTCCCCTCGGGGAAGAGAATAGCAAAGACAATAGCAGAGCTCGGGCCCTGGCTCCAGAAAAGGCACCTCGCCCTCCTCACCCCAGGCATATCTGGTCCTGGCCCTGGGGGGTTGAGGCCCCCACCCCCAGGAGAATTTAGTTTTCCAGGAGGAAGGCCCAGCCGAGGCAGAGCACCCAACAGAGAAGCAAAGTATGGTGTGCAAGGCAGAAAGATCATGGTCAGGGCCTCTTGGTGAAGCCAGTGCCAGGCAGAATGAAAGGAGGAGAGATCCACCTTACCCTGTGCCCCGCCCCACCACCAACAATAACAGCATGGGAGGAAACTGATGAAAACAGTAGTGGAAAGAACTCAAGTTAGCTGACAGGAAGAACTTCTCCCTTGGCAAATTTTTAGAAAAAGGCAAAACTCTATTTGCCTGAACTGCGCCAGAGATGTGAATTCTGGAATCTGGTGGTTGCAATCCAGCTTTATAACCAGGCTTGATTTGAGATCCACTGGCCAAGGCCTGTGATTCTAGGCAGGGTGCCTCTAAGAGACATAACCACTTCTGCGAAGAGATGCTCATCCCAAGCCTAGCAGCAAGAAGAGAGCCTGGCATCAAAGACTCCTGAAAACATCCTACATTCCAGGCAGCCTTCAGTCCCTGTCAAGGTCCACTTTCTTGGTCCTCCCCTGGGCCCCTGTTAGGTCTCTAAAGAGAGGTCAGGCCCCAAACCCTAGCCTTTTACATTAAATAGCATTTGACAAGTGGTAAGGAACTGTCCCATACTCTGATCACCTTGAAGATAGCTCCCTGCTCCAAGAAGCCCCACTCCTGACCAGATGACCCTTCTCACCTGCTGCCACCTCTACTCCTCCCTCCCACAGCTCACAGGACCAAGGACCAAAGGCACTTCTGGACACTGAGATCCTCCCTCTGCCCCAGCCATGAGCCGGCGTGTGGTTCGGCAGAGCAAGTTCCGCCATGTGTTTGGGCAGGCAGCGAAGGCTGACCAGGCCTACGAGGACATCCGGGTATCCAAGGTCACATGGGACAGTTCCTTCTGTGCTGTCAACCCCAAATTTCTGGCCATTATTGTGGAGGCTGGAGGCGGGGGTGCCTTCATGGTCCTGCCTTTGGCCAAGGTAAGGGACAAGGGGAAGGAAACAAGTGGGAGGGCACCGGCTGGGGTCCCTGGCGACTCCTGGCAGCAGCCTGTGTTCTCGCTTAGCTCCGCTCCTCAGACAGGAGGGCAGTTGGTGTGGGTTGGCTGCTCCCTGTTCTTGAGCCCTCAGGATCTGGTGGGGAAGCTCCTCAGTCCAGCCTGAGCAGCGTCACGGTAGCCTGCCTTCACTCCCTGGGCTGTCCACCTCTCCTTGCAGCACCCTGTCCTGCACAAAGACAAGGCTGGGAGTCGGCGAGGGAGATGTTTGGGATGTAGCAGAGCCAAGGCCTAGCCAGATTCTGTCCATCTTTCCTAAAACCACACCCCTTCATGTTTAGGGGCTGGAGAATCCTCCTCCCCAGCCTAGGATGATCATTTGATTAAATCACATCCCAGAGCAGCACACTGAGGACAGGATCAAGCTTCATTCAAAGGGTCCCTGGCTATCTTCTCTTCTGGTTCTGGCAGTGAGGCAGGATGAGAGTAAAGGGCAGGGGGACATTATATAAGGCCAGAGCCCTCCTAGGGCCTAGGGAAGCAAGTCAGGCAATGACTTCCACCTTTGCAGAGTAGCTGCAAGACCCCTGGCCATCTCCACCCTCAGGACACCCCAAAGCATGACCTTGATGTGGCTCTGACCCCTACACCTTGTTAGGGGAGGCCCCACAAGAGGCAGGGTCAGGAAGAGGCCTGACAATAGCCTGTGACTCACCCTGAACAATGAAAACACCACCTAGAGACACCATCCCAGGGCTCAGATTTCAGCTAGAGCACCTCCTCCCTCAATACAACTGCCATTTCAATGCCACATAGCCACCCCCTCTTCCCTACTGCCTGGTCTGGGCCAATGCCAACCGCTGCAGAGGCCTCAGAGCCCCTACAAAGACCAAAATTAAATGGGCCCCCAGCCCTGGTTAAGGGAGAGGAGGCACCAGGATTGCTTCTGCTTACCGTTCTAGGGTGAAGCCAGTAATGAGGGAAAGACCCACCACAGGTGGCTGGAGAAGCTGCGCTGAGTATGACCTCACCTTGACTCTTCTACCAGGGGCTACCCATAGACATTCCAGTTGGGGAACAGGCTCAAGAACAATATCCTCATCAGGCATAGTGGTGCAGTGCATGCCTGTGATCCCAGCACTCAGGAGGCCAAGGGAGGATTGAGAGTTTGAAGCCTTCCCAGGCTACATAGTGAGACCCTGTCTCAAAAAAAAAAAAAAAAAAAAAAGCTTCCTCCAAGTAGGTCTTTTAAAGAGCACTGGACTAAGTGTTCAAGTCTGGATTCTACTAATAATTTGCTCTGGGTCTTTGGTTCAGCCATCTTACCTTTTTGTATCAGATTACCTAATAGAAAGGATTTCAATCCTGTCTGACTTCAGCAAAGTTCAGGGAGTGGACTGGGTGGGGCTAGAGGTCAAGAGAGAAAACAAATGACAAAAACAAAGCAAAATGACACAGAGCTGAGAGGTAAACAGATTCACTGTTCACTCCAGACACACACAGGATGGGCCGGTGATGTGACTCCATGGTAGAGTGCTTGCCTACCATGTGAGGCCCTGGATTCAACCCCCAGCACCACAAAACACACACATACAAAACACACACAGGAGAGTGGCCCCACATCTCCTTCTCTGACTCCTCCAGACAGGACGAGTGGATAAGAATTACCCATTGGTCACTGGGCACACCGCCCCTGTGCTGGACATTGACTGGTGCCCACACAATGACAACGTCATCGCCAGTGCCTCGGACGACACCACCATCATGGTAGGAGCCAGGTGGATGCTGCTGGGCGGTTGGGCAGGGGAGAAGGGAGGGCTGCCTCACCTGTGCTGGGGAAGGTGGTAGGGAGGTACAGTGTTCCAGAGCCCTGCCCTATCCTGCCCAGCTCCCAGGCTATTTTTAACTACATGCCCACTCACTCCCAGGATGCACTGCTTAGGACTAATTATAGCCATCGACAACTTGGGGCCCAAAGAGCTGGGAGACAATGCTCTGAAGTCTCCTGGCCGGAGTGACTGGAGAGGTTTCTGGAGAGCTGGCAGTGCCTGCTCCTGGTTCCTAGCTGCTTCTGCCCTAGACAGGCACCACCACATCTTGCCCTGTATCTGACACTTACCACTCTAGGGGAGGGAGGGGGAGGGACAAAGTCAACTCCTTGCCCCACTTACCCTTTGCTTTTTCCTCCTACCTAGGTGTGGCAGATTCCAGACTATACCCCAGTGCGCAACATTACAGAACCTATCATCACACTCGAGGGCCACTCCAAGCGTGTGGGCATCCTCTCCTGGCACCCCACTGCCAGGAACGTCCTGCTCAGTGCAGGTCTGGGGGCCTAAGGAGGGTCCGTACTGTACATGAAGGAGGGAGTGGCAAAGGCAGGGCCCAGGTGACCGTGCCTGGCCACTCTGGACAGGTGGTGACAATGTGATCATCATTTGGAACGTGGGCACTGGGGAGGTGCTCCTGAGCCTGGAGGACATGCACCCAGACGTCATCCACAGTGTGTGCTGGAACAGCAATGGTAGCCTGCTAGCCACCACCTGCAAGGACAAGACCCTGCGCATCATTGACCCACGAAAAGGCCAAGTGGTGGCGGTGAGTGCCTGGCCTGGACGCTCACTAGCAGCCTTTGCCCAGTGACTAGCTGTTAGTACCCTATACCCACAATCCTCAGAGCCCCTGGTCCCAGCTTTCACCTGTCCCATCCCTGCTACAGAGACTAGTCACATCCACCCCAGAGTCACTGCTCTGAGTGAGCTCCCAGCCTGCAATTCTCTGCCCTTGCTCCTGCCCCTTTCCCCCACCTCCTCTGCATTTCGGAAGCTCAGAGGAGGGCTCTTACTTTGAGATTGAGTTGGGGAGAAGCTGGAGACTCCGTCCTCCCAGCAGAGCCTGCATGAAACCTGAGCTCAGGGATCCTCTCCTCCCAGCCGGCACTCAGCACCATCCAGGGTTTGGGGCCTGATCACTGGCTGCAGGGCTGGCCCCTTCCCGCTCTTGTTGACCTGCTGGGCGGGGATGGAGCAGCCCTGGCTTGGTTCTAGCTGGGTGCCCTGGGAGATTGGCGGCTCCCATCTCTCCAGGCTCAATCTAACCTGGGGCGCAGGGTGCGAGCATGTCTGCGGGGAGCACGCGCGTGTGGGGCGGCGGGGGTGGGGTGGCGGGCGCTCTAACCCACTAACCCCGCGAGCAGGAGCGAGCCCGGCCTCACGAGGGCGCCCGCCCACTGCGGGCCGTCTTCACCGCAGACGGGAAGCTGCTCAGCACCGGCTTCAGCAGGATGAGTGAGCGGCAACTCGCGCTCTGGGACCCGGTAGGCCAGGTCGCTCGCTCGCTCGCTCCTTCGCTGGGTCAGCCAGGAGCGCCCTCCCGAGCGGTGGCGCACACCCAAGAGGCCCGAGCGGAGCGGGGAGCTCCCATCTGGGAAAAGCCTCGCTGCGACCCCGGGAAGCCAGCAGACATCGCCTGTTCTAGGGATCAGCCTTTGAGGGCGCATAAGGGCTCGGGACCTGCTGAGAGCCGCGTGCCTCCTGCTCTCTCCGGGCCCAGACGTTCTCCAGGCCAGGGGCCAGCCATTGGCCCCCCAAGAAGCTGAGTTCTTAGGACCCCTTTGTCTCTCCCCCGCCTGCACCCCCACGCCCAAGTCAGCAAACTGGTTGCTTGGTCCTCCATGTTCCCCAGGGCAGGCAGCTGGGTGATGCCCCTCCCTTCTCCCCCTCCCCCCAGGAGAGGTTTGCAGCCCACGAGGGGATGAGGCCCATGCGGGCTGTCTTCACGCGCCAGGGTCATATCTTCACCACGGGATTCACCCGCATGAGCCAGCGAGAGCTGGGCTTGTGGGACCCGGTAACGCAGCTGGAGGCTTGTGGTGTGTGCCCCGGGGACTGGCATCACAGGAGAGGGGCAGGCGACCCCACCCGCAGGGCATGCCCACATGGACAGGGCTGGAGGCTGCTACAACCCCTGCAGCATCTGCCATCCCCACACCCACCCCTCTCTGCCCAGTTTTGCTGCGTCGCCTGAAGGAGCTCGCGCTGGCGCCCCCACCTGGTGATGCCGAGTCCCTGGGGGTGGTTTGCGGTGACTGCATGCGATGGCGCAGAGGGTACATGTGTGAGGGAGGGCGGGTGGTATGTCCAGGGGAGAAGGTTATAGCTCTCACCAGAGCTGCCTTGGGAACGCGTGGGATTTAAGGAGCGGCAGGAAGTGTAAAGGGGATTCCGAAGTAGCGCGGGAAGATGAGCAGGGCTGGTCATACGTCCTGTGCCCGGGCAGAACAACTTCGAGGAGCCAGTGGCACTGCAGGAGATGGACACGAGCAACGGAGTCCTGCTGCCGTTTTATGATCCCGACTCCAGCATCGTCTACCTGTGTGGCAAGGTGACCGAGACCAGGAGGGGAGAACAGAGGGCATGATGGAGATGTGAGGGCCCTGCCTGGGCTCGTCTCTGAACCGACTTGTTTTGCAGGGTGACAGCAGCATTCGGTACTTTGAAATTACGGATGAACCGCCTTTCGTGCACTACCTGAACACGTTCAGCAGCAAAGAACCGCAGCGGGGCATGGGCTTCATGCCCAAGAGGGGGCTGGATGTCAGCAAGTGCGAGATCGCCCGGTCAGCAGCCTTGGCCACTCCTGTACTCCTGCCTCTGTCCCATAGTCATGTCATATCTTAACCACGGGGCTTCCCCAATGGTGCAGCGCTTTGGAAAAGAGAAGGTGGCAGTGCCATCAAACAGGCCCAGCGCTCACTAGCCTGACATTTCTCTGACACTCCGTCAGAGATATTTTGCCCCAGAATTGGTAATGAGTGTAAGATGTAATGCGCATGGCAGACGCTCAGCAATTGTTGGCCCCCAAGCCCTTGGTTCCAAACAAGAGAAGATAGGGGGTTGGGGGAAGGTCCGCGGGAGGGGGGGGTGCTGAACGCCATTCACTTACAGGTTCTACAAGTTGCACGAACGAAAATGTGAGCCCATAGTCATGACTGTGCCCCGCAAGGTGAGTGGCGGGAAAGGGGTAGGGTAGGTCTCCGAGGTGGCAAGGAGCTCAGCAGGCCCGGCGCCCAGGCTCACGCGGGTCCTCCTGTCCACCCACCCCGCAGTCAGACCTGTTCCAGGACGATCTATACCCGGATACCCCGGGCCCGGAGCCAGCCCTGGAAGCAGACGAATGGCTATCGGGCCAGGATGCCGACCCCGTGCTCATTTCGCTGAAGGACGGCTACGTGCCCCCCAAGCACCGCGAGCTTCGGGTCACCAAGCGCAACATCCTGGACGTGCGCCCGCCCACGGGCCCTCGTCGCAGCCAGTCGGCCAGCGACGCCTCCTTGTCGGTAAGATCCTGCCCTGCTCCACCCTGACCCAGTTGCCATATCCCCCACCTCCCCCTCTCCGACACAGCCTCTTCTGTGCTCCGCACCCCAACAGCAGCACACTCTGGAGACGCTGCTGGAAGAGATCAGGGCACTTCGAGAGCGGGTGCAGGCCCAGGAGGAGCGCATCACGGCTCTGGAGAACATGTTGTGCGAGCTGGTGGACAGCACGGACTAGTGCGGCGCGCGCCGCTAAACTCTGCTCTGGGCAGGCAGGACGGGGCGGAGCACTTGGACTCGGCCTCGCCCGGGCGTTTGGACTGGGACTCCAGACCCAGTTTCCCTCAGGTGGGGTCTAGGGCGGGACTGGGAAGGAAACTCCGCCCCTTGCGGGAGACCTGCGTCTGTCTGCGCCTGGCCAGGCAGTGCGCTTGGTCTGGGACTTGGCAGGAGCTGTGTGAATAGGCCCAGGGTAACAGAGACCTCAACAATGGTGCTGCATGGTGAGGTGGTATCTCCCGCTGTCTCTCACCCAGGGCAGGGGAAGTGCTTAGTATTTAGCGCGAGGCTTGGGGATATTGGGGAGCTTGGGGTTGACCTCAAAGGTATGATGTTTCGACGAGTCTCCCCACACTGGGGACAATTGCGGCGCTCTTCCTAATCAGCTCACTTGATTCCACAAGCTGAGTGGAAAACCAGACAGGCGGCACCCCAGTTCTGCAGACACATGCACAACCCGTTTCCTGCAGAGCCTGAGCCGCTGGCTACACCCACTAGTGGTGGCAGAAGGCTCTCTCCCTTCTTCCCACCGCCAGAGGAGTTGTTAATTAGGTGCCGTGGAGTCCGGGCCAACTCATAGAGACCCTATGAACAACAGAACAAAACACTCCCCGATTCTATGCCAGGTACACGATCTTATGTTTAAGCCCATTGTTGGAGACACTATGCCAATCCATCTAGTTGAGGGTAGATGAGAAGGTCCCAGAAATCTCAAAACTGGCATGAGGAAGCAGATTACACACACACACACACACCACAAAAACACAGTGCCCCAGCCCTCTGCTGTGGCCTTGACTCTGAGGAAAACAAGACAAAATGGATGAAATATTTTACTAAGTGCAAGTCTGTGCCTCCTGCATTGGTGGGAGAGGGAGAGGGAGAGCCCCTCAGCCCCTGTGACACCTGCGGAAGCTAGGAGATGCATCCCTGGGCTGAAAACCCACCAGGCAGCCTCTCATCCACCAGGTTCAGCAGGACCCCAACCCCATCCTCCCGGGGCACTCATCTCCAGTAAAGTCAGATAGGAAAAGCCTTCAGTTCACAGCCTCCTTTATTTGTGCCTCAAAATCAGTCTGGTGCCCCTGGCATTGGGGAAGGGAGTGGGAGGAACAATTTCTCTTTGTTGCTCTTTTTTTCTGTCTCCTTTTGGCCTTCTGAGCCTCACTGGCTGAGCCTGGAAGACCAGTCTGAGAGACAGGGGACAAGGGTGTGCGGTGGGCCCCCAGCCCTGGCAGGGCCTGTGCTTCTCTTGGTGGGTGAGGCAGGGCAGGGAGAGCCGGGGGTTAGCACCATTGGATAAAGGGTTTTAGAGTCAGCCCCTGAGTCAGGGCAGGAGGGATGCACAACCACACAGGGTTAGCAGCAGCTGGTGGGAAAGGGGGTGGGGGGTGCCAGGGCCCTGGGCAACCCCTTTGTATCCAGTTTTGTGTCGGGTCTAGTGCTTGCCCCCAGCCCAATATGCCCCCTACTCTCCAAGGCACCATGAGGGAGTTAGGCCTTGCCCAGGATAGGGAGCCATCTTGGACACACTTCCCGGTCACAAAAAAACAAAACAAAACAAAAAAACATGCCTTGGGAATAGGGATTACAACATCTGGCTACCCAAGGAGAAGCTGGGGCCACCCTGAGACCCGGGATGGGTAAGGGGGGCTAGGGGAGCCGGGCACCCCGCTAAGTGCACTTGACGCTGAAATGCCGGGGTGAGGGAGGGGCTGGACCCGTGATGTGCTGGTTTGTGTCTGGGACAAAGCAGCAACACAGCACGCGGGGAGCCCAGCTGCCTCCCAGGAGTGAAGAGCGGAGATGCAAAGGCTTCAAGGGCAGTGTCCTGGAGTGGGGTCAGTGAGCAGAAAGGAAGACCGGCCAGAAGGAGCAAGGGATGGGGACAATGCTCCTCTAAGGATTTCCCCTTCAGTACTACCTAGTTCCGCCCTTGGACAGATCGCAGCCCAGAGTAGCGGATTAGGGGTCAGTATTCTGTAAAGCAGGGGGACAAGGCCGTGCCTCCAAGGCCCTGGCCTGGAAAGCTACCCCGCATCCACGCCAAACCCCTTCTCTTCTTGTGCCTGGTGCGCAGCTACACCCCTGAGGCGGTGACTCCAGACTCCAGCAGCGGCTGGGCAGGTGCGTGGGCCAGGACGTGTCTCGCTCAGGTCCCAGGTTGGGTCGTGAGTGGAGTAGGCAAGGGGCCCAGCAGGGGGCGCTACTGTTCGGTTAGTGAGAGCCGCAGGATGCGCTCCAGCTCCTCCTCCTCCTGGCGCACGCGCCGCCTCCGTTCCTCCTGCTCCTGCGCAGACAGCTCCATGGCTAGCCGCAGCTGCTCGTCGTAGCTCCGGAACACGTGGCTGCCGGAGCCCAGGCCTGGGCTGGGCCGAGGGCTGGGCACCGGCACCTGGTGGGCAGGCTGGCGCTGCGGCGTGGGCGGGGTGCTCCTGGGGGCGGGGAGGATTTGTCGAACGCTCCCCGCGCACCTTCTCACTTGCCGAGCAGGGCACAGCGTGGAAACCCTAGGCCAGAGCTGGCGCTCCACTCTCTAGGGGAGGCCATGAGTCTCCGTGGGCTGCCCTGGCCCCACCCAGTGGTGGCCGATCCCAGCCCCAACATCCTGTCTGGTGAGAGTCTGAAGGCCCAGAGGCCTGGATTCCTGCTCTCCACCTGCCACCGCAGCAAAGGCCACCAACCAGGCACCAGGAAAAGGTGGTGGTAGAAGCCAAATTGACACCAGGTAAGGGGCTCTGCTGAGGGCCTTATGGGGTCTCTGAGCCTAGCAGGTTCCAGGGTCTTCGCCCAGTGTGATGGGGTACTGGGGGTCTCTGTGTGTGTGTTGGGGGTGGGGATTGAGAAGAGTCGTCTCTAAGTCCTCTTTGCCTAGTGGGAACTGACCTGTCCTGTCGGCGACCCTCGTGCGACATGGGGTGGGTGCCTGGCTTGCTATTGGTTAGCGCCTCCCAGATTGTGACCTGGAGGAAGGGGGCTTGTTAGCTGTGCGTCCCACCCTTGCGTAGCTTGGCGTGGCATCAGGGACACACCTGGTCATACTCACTGCCCGCCTCAAGCAGGCTCTGCTGGATGGCGAACTGCAGCAGGTCGTCGTCCTCATCTCGAGTTGCTGCCTCTCGCTGGCCGCCCAGCACGCTGTAGCCACGCGGGGCCTCGAACAATGCCGGAGAGATCTCGCAGCCGCGGCACGAAGCTGGGGGTGCGGGGCTGGGGGTCAGGTGTGGGCTCGGCCCACCCCTCCGGCGCGCCCTAGGGTGGTGGGGAGGGAAATCGAGCTGCGCTCAGAGCGGGCAGGGCTCAGAGGGGAGTGGAGAAGCTCACTCGTGGAACTGGAGCTGCTGACGCTGGAGGAGTCGCTCCCGGGGGAAGGGGTCTCGCTGCTGGGGCTGCCTCGCACGGACGGCACCGGCTCGTCACAGCCATTGAGGTTCCCGAAGGTGATGCGGGCGTTGAGGATGTGGAAGATTGGGATTTCTGAGGACGAGGAAACCATCAAGCACCACCCACCCACCTCAGACCTCAGCCCGGCTGCCCTGACCTCACCTAAACCCCATCCCACCCACAGAGGGACTAAGGGAAAATGGAGGGTTCTCACCAATCTTGACAGGGAAGCCAGGAGGCAGGCGCAGAGTGATGAAGTCCCGGAGCTTGGCAAAGAGTGCATTGCTGACCGCCATGAGGTCAATGATGGGGGCCACCTGCTCACACAGGGACAGGGGATGCTCCTCACACAGCCACAGCTTGGCCTTGAACCTGCCCCCACCAGATCCCAAGGGGTGAGGGACCAGAAAGCTATGGCTTCCTGGCACCTCTTGGAGCCCCAGCCCTGCCCACCCCTCCAGAGCAGGAGGCCTCACTTCTGTGTCTTGGTGGTCAGTTCCATGGGTCGGCCCATGTCCCGGTTGCCAAGCTCAAAATTGGGATTGAAGTATTCTTCTGCAGTGATGGCAGTGGGGTTGGCTTGGCTCAGGGTCTGCGTGATGAGGGTCTGTACCACACAGGGAGGGGCCATGAGCCCTTCTCAGTCCAAGGCCAGGCCAGCCAGTTGGTAGCACAGGGTCCCCAGCTCTCCCTGCTGCCAGTGTGGAGCCGACATGGCCTTGGGCATTGTGGAAAGAAGGTCCACATAGACCATGCTAAGCGGGATGCCTCCCAAGCCTCCTGAGCCACATCTACATCCCTCCACACAGTGACAGCCCTGGCACACACTCACCCCATTTTGGGGACCCCCATGCTGCTCAGCAATTCCCAGGAAAGACTGCAGAGGCGTCTTACAGCCTACAAGAAATGTGGTATATCAGGGGACACCGGAGCCCCAAATGAATGTGGGCACTTCATCAGAAGTAACAACATCCAAGACCTAGGGAGGAGGCCGGTCTCTGGGGTGGAAGTTGGGGCAGCTCACCCACAACACATCCCCTGGCACCTTCACAAGGGCATAAGGACTCCCAGGGGCAGGGCCCAGGACCACTGCAAGCACAGCTGTAATAAAAGTAGGCTTATGGCCCAGGAGAATCTTCCCAAAGTGCCACTTTCCAGGCTGGTGACAGTGGACAGTAAAATACCTGCCTTTGGTCAGCAGTTTTGGGGTATATATGTGTGTTTCCCTTCAGGCACTTCCATATTAATGACTTCATTCCGTTCTCCTGTGAGGTAGGAATTACGTGTTCCCAGTTGAGACGGGTTAACTGATGCCCAGAGAATCAAGTGTGATGTAAACGGGCACATACAATCTGTGGCAGGGGCCCCTGATTTGCTATTCAGGTTATGTGTCAGTAGAGTAGAATAGCCAATAAATGGCATGCACACGACATTTCTCTCCTAAATGCAGTGCAGACATGAGTAACCAATTGTAGCAGGCCTTTCTACTGAGCTTAAATGAGCCCTAGGAATCTTAGCAGTACTCTAAGTAGCTGCTACCAATCATTAGGTTTTGGGGCTTGAACTGAAATCTGTTTGCCTGAATAAGCTATCCTTGCTCTTGCTGGGCTGCCAAAGGAAATATGGATGGAAGGGCAGAAGGGGGAGCTGGTTCCTCCAGTCTTGCAGCGCCTCTCCCATTTGTCTTGGCCTCATTACCTTTGACCTTGCCCTTGTGCTGTTCTGAAAGGTGCTCTGTCCGGGTCCTGGTGATGAGCTCCACATTGGATGCCCCATATACCTGGAGAGAGATGAGGGGCTCAGAGACAGTGCTAGTATCCCTCTCCAGGGGAATTTTAAACACTCTCTACAGTGAAAGGGCTGAGATTTAACTCAGTTGGTAGAGCGCTGCTCTGCAGTCTCTGAGGTCCCGAGTTCAATTCCCAGCACCACAAAAATGGGAGAAGGGCCTGGCAATCCACTCCCAAGATAATCCCGAAACAGACAGCCATTGAAAACCCTATGAGGGTCGCTATGAGTCTGATGCCGACTCGAGGGCACCTAACAACAACAACAACAAATGGAAGAGAAATCTTTGATGGGGGGGTGGGTCACGGGGAGGAAGCGCACAAGAGGGTAAGGGGGAATTTATATGTATAATGTACAACAAAATGCATATATGGAAATGTCACAGTGAAAAGCATGTCAGAATGAATCACATTAAGGTGTACATTAAAAATTTCCAATAAAAAAAAGAAAATTAACCCAAAGTCAATACATGATTAGATTTGAGGAGTGAATAAAAGAAAAATAGATTATCAAAAAAAGAAGAAGGGTTTCTCTTCCATTTACTTGTCTTTTTATGGTAATATTTTTCTATATATCCTTGGGTTCCAGTTCTGTTTAAGACAGAAACTTTTTCTGTAGTGAACTTTCTTTTTACATTGTCAGAACTATTACATGAATTTTCTAGACCATCTATAATACTATTCTTAGCTTTTTTTTTCCCTTTTATTATGATCCGACCTTTGTCTAGGATTTTTTCCTTCTTATAATTTTGATTCAGCTCCCACATATGAGTGAGAATGTGGCATTTCTCTTTCTGAGCTTGTGTTCGTTCACTTAAAATAATTTTCTCCAATTCCATCCATTTTGCTGCAAATGGCATTATTTCTTACTTTTTTTTTTTGATTGCTGAGTAGTATTCCATTGTGTATATGTACCATAGTTTTTTTATCCATTCTTCTGTTGAAGGGCACTTTGGTTGATTCCATATCCTTGCTATTGTGAAAAGTGCTGCATTGAACATGGAGATGCAGGGCAGACACCCTTCTTGAGAGTAAAGGACTGGCTTTGGAGTTGGGCATCCAGGGTCTGACCCTTACAACTGTGTTACTTATCAATGACTGTACAAGGTCATTGAACTACTCCAAGTCTCCATCTCCTCATCAGAAAAATGGGCCAATAATCCCCACTTGGTACAGTAGTAAAGATCGAATGGGATACCATGGAAAGACCCAGTGTGTCTCTAAAATAGGGATAACAGCCCCTCCCTGTTGTGAGGATTAAATGAGTGTGTTCGTATGTGTGTGCATACCCCTCACGCACATGTTTATAGATATCTATACACCCATATAACATGTCGGAAGGGTGCTTTGGACATGAATACAGCACATGCTCAGTAAATGCCCCTCTCTAGTGGTGAATATATCTGAGGTTCTTTCCTCCATGCTCTGCTGCCTCTGTACCTCCAAGCCTGGTCAGGACCCCCCAACACCCATCTTGCTGTACCCAAGAGTGTGGCCTCACCTTGGCCTCATACCCATTCACCATCTCCGTCTTCTCGCTGCGCCAGCCCAGGATGCCAGTCTTGTTCCTGAGGAGGCAGAGGAGTCCAGGTGAAGCAGTCACCCACCAGGCTGGCTCCAGACTGGACAGGACAGGGCCACTCACCTCTCAAAGGAGATGTTCTTGGTGTCAAGCTGTGTGGTCACGACAGGTGCGGTGAGCCGGCTGAGCACCTGCTCCTCAGTGGGCTGGGCGGCGGCCAGCAGTAGCTCCCGGTCCTGCCCTGCCAGTGCCAACGTCTCTGTGTAGACCACCCGGCGGTCGTGGTCAATCTCCATGACCACGGCGCTCGTGTCTGCCAGCCATGGAACAGCATAGGGGGTCAGGGGCGCGAGGGGCTGGCTCCCACCCTCCCCACCCCACCTCCTGCCTGCCTGACCTTGGCCTCTGAAGACGAAGCTGCGGTTCCCTCGCTGCCAGGTCATGTGGTCAAAGCCCAGGAGTGTGGTGTCTACCCTCAAGTTCTGCCCGCTCTTCCACACTTTGTAGGTGTCACTAGGGCAGATCTTGGACACGAGAGGCACTGGGTAGAAATGGAGACCAGAGGTGGCTTCAATTTGCCTGAATACCTACTGCATGCCAGGGACTACCAGTCACTGTAACTACAGCATTAAAAAAGACAGGACTCCTGCCCTCCTGCAGCTTACCTTCTAGCAAGGGGTGACAGGTAATAAATAAACAAATAAGGAAACTACTACAGAGTGAAAGAAATAATACTGGAAGCAAGACTGTCCGGGGAAGTCTGAAAAGACCCAACTGAGGAGGTGCCATTGAGCTGAGATCTAAAAGATGAGGAGCCCTGTGAAGAGCAATGGGACAAAGCTCCAGGCAGAGGGACAGGGAGTGCAAAAGCCCCCAGGCCAGGCAGGCCCCCATTTGGCTCCTTACCCCAGCTAGTGAACTCCCACTTCATCTCCACGTAGAAGTCCTGGGCCTGGAGGACGACAAGGACAGGGGCTAAGGCCGCACAAGAAACAGGGCATGGGACTCCAGCGGGGAGGTGGGAGGCTGGGCCTCACCTTGCGCAGCTTCTCCAGGAGCACGGGGATGCCAGCCAGCCGCTTGACCACCCGCTGGTAGTCTCGGTACCGCAGCACCAGCTGCACCAGCTCCAGGTCCCGGGTACTCACGGCCTCCTGCAGCACTTGGGGGAGGAGGGGTGATGTCACAGAGCCGGACCCTTCAGCAAACCCCAAGTGAGTACCTGATGCTGGGGGCGCTCTGGCTGTGGGGCCAGGATAAGCAGGGGTGCCCACCTGTCCAGCCACTGCGATTCTCCCTGCCCACATCTGCACCGTGTGCCAGAAGCACTCGAGCACACTCCAGGTGCCCCAGCGTGGTAGCCAGGTGGAGGGGAGTCCGCCCACGGGGATCCAGCTGCTCAATGTCCACCTGGAGAAGGAGTTGAAGATACGGTTCTGGTCACTTCTGAGGCAGCTGACCTGAGCCTAATCTCCCCTAAGCAGGCAGAAACCCTCTGGCTGTGTCACTTGGCCCACGTCACAAGGCCATGGGACAGACATGATGAGCTTCTACCAGGTGACAGGGCAGAAGGGAACTCTGGGAGAGGCCAAGAAGGGCTTTCCTCCCTTCCTGTCCTATGCCTCCTAGCTAGGTTCCCTCTTCCAAGACCCATTGGGATGCCTACAAAGAGTAAGCCAGAAACTCAAGGGTGGTCCACGGAGGATTGGCCAAGGAAGGTGCCTGAGGCTGGACCTATCTAGAGGTCCCGGACCACACCTTCAGGAAGGGGCACCTATTTATATCACTGACATGATCACTGAGTAGGGGTTAGCAAACAGGTGTAGAATACACCAATAGTACAAAGAACATGTTCATGACATAGCTTTAAAGCCGTGAGCTGTGCCTGTGAGGTACTATGCGTGAACATTTTGCATAGATCCTATTTTGTGAAGAGCATCATATTTCATGTGACTTGTATGATAAAAAGCACGTGTGGTGCCGCTGGGCGCGGTGGCACACGCCTGTAATCACAGTGGCTTGGGAGATAGAGGCAGGAAGATGGCAAGTTCGAGACCAGAGGCAGTCTGTGTAACTTAGACCCTGTCTCAAAAAAGAAAAAAAAAAAAAAAAAGTAAAAAAATGGGCTGGGGGTGCAGCTCAGTGGTCCAGCACTTGCAGAGCATGCAAGCTCGAGGCCCTGGGTTCAACCCCCAGCACTGCAAAAATAAAAATAAAAATAAAGCATGTGTGGTAAACAAATATTTAAATATATCTCAGGAGTCTAGGAATTCTAGTTAAATACAGTGGACTGACTATAGGCAAGTAGCTCCTTCTATCTGTCCCAAAGCTTTATTAGAATGCCGGCAAAATGCTTCTCTCCCAACCTTGTTGAGATAACTGAAATTACGCTCCCATCATAAACAAGGAGATAACTCTTGCTTCAGAATATACGAAATAATTGTTTTCAGACACTAGGCAACAGGTAGTGTAGTATGGGATCCCTGGGGTAAGGGCAAAAGTGAGCCCTATGACCTCCCTGGATTTCTGCCTAGAGGAACATTCTAGACTACAGTTCAAAGAGGAGAATCCCCAGCAGAGCTTGATGATCTCACTGAGTTGTGGAGACAGAGACAAGAGTCCAGGGAGGCCACTGGAGTCCCATGCCCTGTTGGTTTAACACACCAGCTGAGATAGCTAGAAGTTGTAAGGGAGAGTTCTAAGTCTTCACTGAATACTAAACTTCATGTCTACAGTAAATTGCAACAAGACTATGCAAAAACAATGACCTGATGAATTCTCAGAGCTCACTGAGAGCAGAAAAACATTGCGACTCAAACCTATGAAGAGTCTTTTTGGTCACTCAACATATTCAATAGAGCCCCCACAGTGGTATGCCTTAATGTTGTTGTCGTTAGGTGCTGTTGCGTGAGGTCTGACTCATAGCAACCCTATGTACAACAGAAGGAAGCACTCCCTGACACTGTGCCATGCCCAACAGTATTGTCAGTGCTTCTCTGCTATTCATAGGGTTTTCAGTGGCAGATTGCCTTGGTAGTAGGCCTAAATTATCCCTAGAGAAAAGCCTCACCTGAACCCAAACAAAGATATCAAAAGGATCAAACTCATTTGCAAGTAATTTATTTAATTTGCCAAAACACAGCCTAATACTCTTTAAAGGACTAAAACAAAACCCAGATGCTTAACATATTTACAAAGTCCAATAATATCCAGTCAAAAATTACTAGACATGTAACAAAGTAGGGAATTATGAACTGTAATCAAGAGAAAAATAATAGGAATATGTTCAGAAATGATAAAGATGGTGGCTTGACATACTCACGCGTTTACAGAAAAATATGAATAAGATGTGGATGAGAGAATTAGGAGATACAAACAAGAATCTAATAAACCATCTAAAGAGAACAAGTATAATGTCTGAAATAAAAAAATACATTCGTGACTCAAAATGAGAAGAAATACATAGTGGTGATAACATAAAACAACATAAAAACATAAAAATGATCGTGTGCATGGCACGGTGTCAGGTAGTGTTTTGTTCTCTTATACATAGGGTCACTATGAGTCGGACCTGACTTGACAGCACCTAACAACAACAACAACAATATATTAATAGCAGATGAAACATTTAAAGGTTGTTCTATTTTGTTGTTTTTGTGGGGGATTGAGCTTTTCTTTTTCCTTTTTTTTTTTTTTTTTTTTTTTGTGATACTGGGGGACTGAACCCAGGGCTTCATGCATGCTTTGTAAGTACTCTACTACTAAGAAGTGTCCTCAACCCATTTTTTATTTTTTATCTTGAGACAGGGTCTCAGTTAAATAGGCTGCCTCTGGCCTTGAACTTGTGATCATCCTGCCTCTGCCTCTGGAGTCACTAGGATTACAGGCATGTACCCCCACATCCAGCTTGTTATTTTGTTGTTGCATTTTTTTTTCTTTGAGAAAGGGTCTCACTATGTAGCCTAGGTGGCCTCAAACTTTTGACCCTCCTACTTCAGCCTCCCAAATGCTGAGATTATAAGCATACGCCACTAAGCTTGGTTTGACATTCAAAGATTAAAAAAAAAAAAAATCAGTGAATTGGAAGGCATAGCAATAGAACTATCAAATAGTAGCACAGAGAGGGGGGGAAAAGTACTGACAATATCAAAGAGCCTCAGTAATCTCTGAGAAACTATCCAGCATTCTAACATATGTGTAATTAGAATCCCAGGGAGCAGGATAAGAGTGTAGAGGAAATAAAACAAATTTAAAGAAACAATGGTCAAATTTTTTTTCCAGATTTTATTTTAAAAAACTATCATAGTGGCCAGATGTGGTGGTGGGTGCCTGTAATCCCAACAACTCAGGAGACAGAGCCTGGAGGATTGAAAAGTTGAGGCCAGAGGCAGCCTACACAATTTAGCAAGACCCTACCTCAAAAAGTAAAAACTGGGCTGGGGATGCAGCTCAGTGGCCTTGGGTTTAAACCCCAATTACCAAAAAAAAAAAAAAAACCTATTATAGTGGGTTGAACAATAGTGTCCCCCCAAAGGATACATCCACATCACATCCTAACCTGCAGAACCTATGATTGTGACATTGTTTGGGAGAGTTTGTTTGTTTGTGTGTTTGTTTGAGACAGATTCTCACTCTGTAGCTGAGTCTGGCCTGGGCCTCACCATATAGCCTAGGCTGGCATTGAACTCACAGTGATCCTACTGCCTCAGCCTCTGTCTTGTTGTTGTTGTTGTTAGGTGCCATCGAGTGGGTATCCGACTCATAGCAACCCTCTGTACAACAGGGGAAACACTATTGTCAGTGTTTCTCTGCTGTTCATAGGGTTTTCAATGGCAGATTGATTTTTGGGAGAGGGTTTCCAGGTCCTTCTCCCAAGCCTACAGCACCTGGTGTTCCCAGGCGGTCTCCCATCCAGGTATTAACCAGGCCCGGCCCTGCTTAGCTTCCGAGATCTGACGGGTTTGGATTCCACAGGGCTACGGCTGCAGGCTTCAGCCTTTATAGTAGTGGGATTATAGGCCTGTACCATTATGCTGGGCTTGGGAAAGGGTCTTTTTAGGTGTATTTATATTAAGGATCTCAAGATGAGATCACCTTGGATTATCCTGATGGTTCTAGAATCCAATGACAAGTATCTTTGTAGCACACACAGAAGGCCATGTGAGATCAGAGGCAAAGACTGGAGCTATGCAGCCACAAGCTAAGGAATGCTTGGTGACACCAGAAACTGGCAGAGGCCAGAAAGAAGTCTCCCTTAGATACTTTGGAGGAACTACAACCTGCCAACACCTTGAGTTTGGGTTTCTGGCCTCCAGAATTGCGCAAGAATCAATTTTTGTTGTTTTAACCTACCAGCTTGTGGTAATTTTTTGTGGAAATGAATACAATGACAAGCCTAATAGAACCAGTTAACCCCAAGAAAGACAAACACAAAGATAATTATGCCAGGCAGGCATTGTGTCACACACTTGTAATCCCAGCAACTCCGGAGGCAGAGAAAGGAGGATTGAGATTTTAAGGCCAGAGGCAGCCTGCACAATTTAGCGAGACCCTCTCTCAAAATAAAAAAAGGGGCTAGGGGTGCTGCTAAGTGGCAGAGCACTTGTCTAGCATGCTTGAAGCCCTGTGTTCAAACCCCAGTAGGGCAAAGCAAAAAAAAAAAAAAAAAAAAAGTTATTCCAAGGCTTTGATTATTCCATAGTCAAATGCGGAAAACTAAAGATAAAATCTATTAAAAGCATTCAAAGAAATGAGACTCTTCATGTACAGAAGAACAGATATAGGAAATACCACATACTTCTCATTAGAAACTATGCAAACTGGAAGACAATATAGTGAAATATTTAAAGAGCTGGGGAAGAGAGCTGAGCATGGTAGTGCATGCCCGTAATCCCAGCACTCAAGAGGCTGAGGAGGGAGGACTGGCCTACATAGTGAGACCCTGTCTCAAAAAATACCAATAAATAAGTAAATAAATAAATAGTTGGAGGAAAAAAAATGACGTAGGATTCTGCATGTAGTGAAAATATTCTTCAAAAACTAAGGAGAGCCAATCATGGTAGTATATGTTTATAATCCCAGGACTCAAAAAAAAAATAAAAGGAAATAGAGGGGTTTTGTTTGTTTGTTTTGCAGTGCTTAGGAGTTGAACACACAGCCTCGCACATGCTTTGCAAGTACTCTAACACTAGGCTGCACCCCCAACTCATTTTTTACTTTCTATTTTAGACAGGGTCCTGCTAAATTACCCAGGCTGCCTCTGGCCTCGAACTTAAATCCTCTTGCCTCTGCCTCCTCAGTCACTAGGGTTGTAGGCATGTGCTACCATGTTCAGCTTCAAAATAAAGTTTTTTTTTAAACAAAAGCTAAGAGAATTTATTGCCAGAAGATGTACAGGAAATGTTAAAAGGTGGAAAGAATAATACCAGACAGAAACTTGGACCTACACAAAGGAATGAAGAATGCCAAAAATGTTAAATTTGCAAGTATAAGAATGTCAGTAAAATATTTAAAACCCACGAGAATAAAAAGAAGAGATGTCAGCAGATGAGAAATTTCAATACATCTTTAGGTCATGGAAAGTGACTAAGGCATCAGAACTGACTTAGGGGAACAGAGGAAGCAAGAACCCAGGCAGTCACAGAAGGGAACCCCATGAGTAGCAAAGCCAGGTCACTCCCAGCACTCCCAAAAGTTGTAGGGTCTGCAGGCAGTGGGGGTGAGGCCCAGAGTTGGATACAGGAAGGCTGGTTAAGTCCCAGAACCTCATAAAGCTGAGAGAAGCCCCACTGCTCGCCACAAGATGCCAGGGGTTTATTCCCTGTAGAAATTGAGCGTGGGAGCTGGGCATGGTGGTCCACTCCTGTAATCCCAGCACTCAGGAGGTGGAGGCAGGAGGATCCTGAGTTCAAGGCCTGGACTACATAGTGAGAATCTGTCTCAAAAAAAGTAAAAATTGAGCATGGGATACTGCGCTCAAGGACACGGGCCACAGCAGAGGATGAGGCCATGGGATTGAAAACTGGTGACCAGTGAGGCCCCAGCCCCTTCCTTGCATTGGATCCTGAACTACTGCAGCCAGACTGCAACACCCAACCCCATGCCATCTGAGCAGAACACTGGAGAATTCTTTGGAAAAAATAAAGGCTCCCAAGAACCTCTAGGTAAAGGCATCTGGGGGTCCCACAATGAGCGGGCCAGCTTTCCACGTAATCATCTGAAGGCAGCACTACGCATCAGTAAGCTCCACAGCCCCATTCTTAAATATAGACCAGTAGCCAAGGGGAACTAAGTGCTGGAGGAAATCAGCAAGGCATGAAATCAGCCCAAACGTACAGACAGATGCTAAAAACAGAGGAAACTGCTGATTCAGGGAGTGAAATAAGTGTCTAGGAGGAAATACAGTAATTTGCATCCTCAGGAAAAGATGAAAAGATCATTCAATTCACAAAATAAAGTGAGACATCCTGGCCTCCATGACTTCTGCTCTTTGTCTTGCTGTCTTTCACTCCAGATGTGCTTTCTTCACCTTGCCCGGGTTTCTTTCCTGGGCAGCTGCCCCTAAACTTCCCTCACAGTAAACAGTACCTCAATTTGCTGCATTTTCAAGTTCAACCACCACCACCCTTTTATTTTTCCACAGTGTTGGGGATTAAACCCCAGGCCTTATGCATGCTAAACACATGTCCTACCACGAAGCTACATCCCCAGCCTCCAGAAAACAGTTTTTATTGTCTTGGTGTCTTCTCTTTGCCTTATCTTCCACATCTAATCCATCGGCAGACCCTGCAGGCTCTACCTACAAAGTAGATCTGGGGACCTCTCAGTTCCATCGCCTCTGGGCTGCCATGCTGCCTGCAGCCACCCATCTTTCAGGTGGCAGCCTGGTAGCTCCTTCACTGCTCTCTTTATCCCTCTCTTGCCTCCACATCACCCACAGCAGCTAAAGTTATCCTGTGAAATGTCACTCAGGCAGTCCTTCCAGTGGCTTCCCACTGTGTTTAGCACAAAATCCAGTAGCCCTGGACTTCTCTTGAAATTCATTTGCTCACCTCCACTTCCACCACTAGCCTTCCCTGCCAGAAGCCTTCCCTGGAATGCTCCTCTTGGATATCCCAGTGCCAGAGTTCAGATGTGGTTTGTCTCCCAAAGGTTCATGTGCTGGAAGCCTGGTCTCCAAGGTGGCAGTGTAGAGAGGTGGTAGATCTTTAAGAGGTGGGCCCTAGAGGGAGGTGACTAGATCATAGGGTACCAGCCTGGAAGGGAGTAATGCCCTCACAAGAATAGGTCAGGTCTCCTGGAACTGGATTAATTCCCAGAATGGATTGTTATAAAGCGAGTTCAGCTTTCTGGTTCTCTGTCTTGCTTCCACTCTATCCCACCTGTGCTTCTTCTGCCTACACTCACTTATCTAGCATGTTGCAATGCAGCAAGGGGAGCCCTGGCTAGAAGCTAGTACCATGTTGTTTGCACTTTACATCCACCAGAATTGCAAGCGAAATGAACCTCTTTTCTTTATAAAGTATTCCATTATTCTTGGGAATTCAGGGTTTCGTTTTGTTTTTTCAATGCTGGGATCAAACCCAGGCCCTTGTGTATGCTAGGTAAGTGCTCTACCTCTGAGCTATATCCTCTGCCAATCAGGTATTCTGTTATAGCAAAACAAATAGACTGAGCCACATAGGTTTCTCCCTCACTTCAGGTTGCTACTCAAATGTCATCTCCTTAGCCTGCTCTGACAACCTTGCATCCACGGTGACAGTTTCCACTTATCTACCCATTGCCCCTTATCCTGCTTCACTTCTCTGCTAATATCCCTGGTGTGTTTACTTTTGCCACTGTCTGTCTTAACTAGACCATGTGCTCTGCAAGGCAGAGTCCTGCCTGTTCTGTTCGCCAATAGCTTTCCAACCCTTACACAGCACCTGGCAAGTAAATAGTGCTTAGAAGACACTGTTAACTGAACGTGTAGGTGACTACATTGAGAGGGCCCTAGGAGAGAAAGGGAATAAAGTGTAAAAGGGATAAACCAAGAGAGAGTTGTGGAAATGCTGTGTATTGTTTATGATTACAGAAGTAAATAACAAGAAAGAGCACAGAGTTCCTCTGGGGAATGCAGCCGGGAGGGGAGTGGGGAACAGTAGAGCAAGGAAGGCAGCTTCTCATCAGAAGCCTTCTTGTTGTTGTTGTTGTTGTTAGGTGCCGTCGAGTCGGTATCCGACTCATAGCGACCCTCTGTACAACAGGGGAAACACTATTGTCAGTGCTTCTCTGCTGTTCATAGGGTTTTCAATGGCAGATTGATTTTTGGAAGAGGGTTGCCAGGTCCTCCTCCCAAGCCTACAACTTCTGGTGTTCCCAGGCGGTCTCCCATCCAGGTACCAACCAGGCCTGACCCTGCTTAGCTTCCGAGATCTGACGGGATCGGATGCCACAGGGCTACGGCTGCAGGCCAGAAGCCTTCTAGCAACAGCTAAATATTTTTATAACATGAGTATGAATTTCTTTGGGGCTGGGAGGATTTAGCTCAGTGGGTAGAGCGCTGCGCTGCAGTCTCTGAGGCCCCGAGTTCAATTCCCAGCACCACAAAAATGGGAGAAGGGCCTGGCAATCCACTCCCAAGGCAATCCCGAAAGAGTCAGCCATTGAAAACCCTATGAGGGTCGCTATGAGTCGGATACCGACTCGACAGCACTTAACAACAACAACAATGAATTTCTTCATCAAAAATAAGCCATTATAAGTTGGTTTTTGTTTGTTTGTTTTTGTTGTTATTGTTGTTGTTTGTTTTGCAGCATCTGGGGGTTGAACCCAGGGCCCCACACATACCTTGCAAGTGCTCTACCACTGGGCTGCATCCTCAGCCCCCTTTTTATTTTTTTTTTAATTTTTTTTGTGGTACTGGGGGTTGGACCTAGGGCCTCACGCTTTCATGCTCTGCAAGTGCTGGGACACTGAGCTGTACCCCCAGCCCATTTTTTACTTTTTCAGACAGGGTCTTGCTAAGTTACACAGACTGCCTCTGGTGTGGAACTTGCGATCCTCCCGCCTCCGCCTCCTGAGCCGCTGGGATTACAGGCGTGCGCCACTGCGCCCGGCCCCCCTTTTTATTTTTAGTCAAGGTCTCACTAAGTTATACAGGCTGCCTCTGGCACTGAACTTGAGATCCTCCTGCCTCCTGCCTCCAGGCATGTGCCACTGTGCCCAGCACTTCCTCACTTTTAAATATAAAAACAAATGTGCCTGGCTCCTCGACCCCTGAGCTGTGGCTTGGAGGTGTGAGGGGTCCCCCTGCGGCTCCTCCGCACCAGCTGCCCACAGAGAAAGGGGAGTGCCATTTGCTGTAATGGGGTGGGCTGGGCCCCCAGGGTGCTGACCCAGGTGGAGTCCTGAACCCTGGGCCAGGAGAGTGGAGGAAGCAGAGATTCTGAGTTGACTAAGGACCCATGAGGGGGCCATCCCAGGAGGCTGCAGGGGAGCTGTGTGGGCCTCCCCAGCCCTGCCCCAGCTGCTGCTGCTGCTGCTGCCGCTAACGAGACCCCAGGGAGCTGGCAGGGCACCCGCCTGGCCCCAGAGCCCCAGATGCTGCCCACCTCCCCCATAGGAGCCTCAGCTCCTGCTCTAAAGAGGCTGCCACTGCCTGCCAGGTGGGTGCTTTCCCGTCCTCACTCCTGCCAGTGCTCCCCACAGCCCTCCCCAAAGGATCACTGATTCCAGGGCCCATGTGGACCCCCATCCGCCCAGCCAGGGCCCCAAGCCACCCTCCCTCACTGCCCGGAGCAGGGTCTGCAACACAAGTAGCTCCCTCCTCTGGGCCCAGGTGGGAGAATTCATTAATCTCCTCAGCAAAGGCCTCCAGTTACTTAATTGCTGGAATGAAAAGGTTTCCATGAAACCCAATACTCAGCCCTCTCCAGCAAGAGCATGGAGACTCCTTGCCCCAGCAGGCCTCAACTAGAGTAAAAGCTGGAGTCTTTGGAGCTTAGGAGCTGGGGCTCCCTAGACGCAGAGCCTCCCTGCCCCCACTCAGGAACACACCCACTAGTGTGCACAGGCACCTGAAGGAATCCTGCTCCTGCCTCCTTGCATGCAACCCTAAGTACGCAAGCACATGCCTGCCCAGCCACCCTCCGGCTCTGTAGGAGTCTACTCATGTGTAACACGTGTGTTTGTTGCCAGGATGTTTGTACTAAACACCCTTCATGCCCACGTGCGCCAGCAAGATCGTTTTCAAACTCCTTTAGCAAGGACAGAATCCTTTTATCAAGTGAAGTCTTTTAAGCACACGCCAACCATATACACTAAGCCTGGGTCCTGGAGAAGGCCCAGCTCCTGAGGGGGCCTTGTCTGCTCAGCCTCCGCTCTTTGCCAGCCTCAGGGAAGATGGCTGGAGTCTGGTTTGCTCACTGCTTCTAAGTTCTGCCGCCCAACGTCGGGCACAGGGCTGGGCCTCTCTGAGCTCCCTCAAGGGGGGATCCAGGATGCTCCTCTGGCTATGGGAGACTGTGGCAGCTGGGGCAGTGCTGTGGACTGGACCTCTCCATCCCAGGCACCTCCTCCCCCTTATCCCGGAACACATTGATTTTTGGCTTCTGGGGTTTGTGGCTCCCTCTTCTGAACTTCCTAACTCACCAGCTGTGGTGATGTCCCACACCCAGGACTGCCCACTTTTGGGCAAGGGAGGGCTTATAATTCTCCCCAAGGCCCTGGATATAATGTGTACCCTTAGTAGGGCAGCATCTGTCTGTGCATTGGGTCCTGCAAGCCCATCTCACCTGCCTCTAGTTGGGAGGATGAACAGAAAAGGCAGACAGGAAGGACCATGGTAGAGGCAGCCCCAGGAAGAAGAAAATGTTCCCCGGACCACAGTGAGTCCCCCTTCAGAGTTCCTGTTGCCAGAAGAACCCTGCTCCACCCCGGGGCCTCCCTGCCCATGTGCCTCCCCCAGGGAGCCATGCATTCTAACCCCAATCTCTCACCCCCAGGGAACACCAGGGACTCATGACTCCAGAACCAAGGCTGTTCCCACTTG
Organism: Pedetes capensis; assembly: GCA_007922755.1. Classification (NCBI taxonomy): domain Eukaryota; kingdom Metazoa; phylum Chordata; class Mammalia; order Rodentia; family Pedetidae; genus Pedetes; species Pedetes capensis. The sequence continues at coordinate 64,534 of VMDO01005424.1, read as the reverse complement.
GCTGTGCCAACCCTGGGGCTGTGCCAGGTGAGGGGAAACTGGCACATCTACTGGCTATCATTGCCTATCATTCCTAACCTGGCCAGGCACCCAGCAAACACAGTACCACCGGGTACCAGACAGGGCCCTTCCCTCCATCCCAGCACCTTCTACTTGTGCCCCACTCTCAGAAGAGCTCCGAGGGGAAAGAGCCAAGCCCATGAACCCACTCTGAAGGCTGCTGTGCTCACTCCTCCTCAGCACGCTGCACTGCCAGGCCTGCCCACGGGAGGCCTCTGCGGGGCTTTCTTGGAGTGAAGCAGAGGCAGCTATGCCAAGCATAGACCAGGGAAACCTAGCTGCCAAGTGCTTGAGGAAAGCCTGGCTGTTTTCTATGGCGGCTGATGCCAGGAGAACAAAAGGTCGAGGACCCCAGCTGGGGTGCCAAGGGTCTGCAGGAGTTTCACCGTGATGTTAGGTGGCTCACCCCCCAGGTCCATCCCCTGGAAGGAACAGCCTGGTGCCCCAAAGATGAGACAGTGCACGTTTAGATGCAAGCATCTCTCTGGGCCAGCCTTGGAGTTAGGGTACAACCGAGGCTCTCCCACCTGGGCTGATTGCCCCCTGCTTGGCACCCCAGAAAGGAGAAGACTGGCCTGGCTTCTCAGTGGTTGAACAAGGGTTAACCTCACTGGTGCCCTATATTCCTCTGGCCTGGATTGAGGGCAGCACAGGCGGTGTCCATTTCAAGGAGACATTAACTGACTGGGACCAGAACCTGGTACCTGGTTTCTGTGGCAGCCTGAGGGGAAGAGGAACATGCTCAGCAACCCGAGGCCACCTCTATCTGCAGCAGCTGGACTCCCCACCCCAGCCTCCCAAGCAAAATGGCTGCTCACTTCAAGGCTATCAACACAGAAGCCTAGGTGAAAAAGCCCTCTCTTCCAGGGCAATCTGCCTTTCTACCCTGCACAAAAAGGACAACCCGCTTCAGGCAAAAAGAATGAGATTGAGACATTTGAGAGATGCCGTCTCTTGCCTGCTAATAATCCCTGGACCTTCAGGAAGTTCCTCACAGATCACCTTTAAACGCCTCCAACTGTAACCTGTCAGACAGAGGCTTGCTTGCTTTTGCCCTCAGAGAAGGCTGGGCTGGCTTGTGTTTGGACCCTACACTGCACACTGTAATCCCCTGCCTCCCCAGAACTGAGTCTCCTTGAGGACAGGCACTGGTGCCTTCTGTGTTCATCTTTCTTTACTCCGGGGCACTTGGACCTTCTCTCTTTACAAGGCCTCTTATGGCTGCAAACCACTTTCTTTACCGTGGGTAAACCAACTTAGTCCTGTGTAAGCAGAGGTAGAAAGAAAGTGGACAACCAGGCCAGCCCAGAGGCTTGAGGGCCTAGGTCACCCCACTATTTACTGGGATGCAGAGATGGGTGTTGAGGTGGTCTGGGGGCTCAGTGGTGAACTTCAGAGATAGCCCAACCCTCCCCTGCCTCACAGTCTGATGTCCTACCCTAGACTCTTCCTTTAGGAATTGGACAGCTCCTGATACTGAACTTCCATGACTCAGGAAGTTGCCTTCAGAAGGTCTATCTACATAGCAGGCTACTCCGAGTTAACCACTCTCCGCCCATGGCCCCAGGGCCTCAGACTCGGACCAAACCTGGAGGTCCCAACCTTAAGCAATTCAGAACAGCCTGGGTCCAGCACTGCCCACTGCTCCCCACCCTGGAGGGTGGGCCATCTGCACTCTGAGTGCCTACCTGTGGCCTGGGAGCCAAGGGCAGAATTGAGGATTATGGTGACCTGTGCCTGCCTTTGTCCTGAAGAATGGTCAGGAGACCTCGCCCCTTCCCCTGTTTTCTTCAAGGCCACTAGTTAGCCCAAAGCTGGCTGACCCACAGGTCCTGGTTAACCAGGAGGAACCAGGAACCCAGCCCTCCTGTGGCCAGTGCCCTGTAGTTTCCTCAGAGCCTAGAAGCCAGGCCCCAGCACCAGAGGGCAGGAGAGCGCCTTTCAGCACCTGGACAAGGCCCTTCCGGGCTTCCCAATAGGGTCTTTCTCCACTCGCATTCCTGGGCCAGACTGGGGTCTGCGGGATCCAGGGACTCTGCCCACTCTGAGTGAACAGAAAAAGTGTTCATCAAGAAGAGAGAAAGCACTGGGTGGGGCTGGGAAGCCTGGGAGTGTCCCACAGCCTATTCCCTGATCTTGACCTGTGGTCCCCTCCCCACTCAGGCCTTTCCCACCTCCACACACGCGCGGCGGTGTGGCGGCTCGACCAAGCAGGGCGGACTCGCCCACTGCATGGAGCACAGACCAAGCTGGCAGCCCTGCAGCCCTCACTGCCCCGACGAAGGACGGGCACAGTGTCTCCTGAACCCCAATCACGGAGGGCCTGGAACACGTGTAGGCTGCCCATCCCGGAAGGAGGGGAACGGGCGGGGGCCGCTCCCATCACCCTCTCCGGGTCAACAAGCACAAAAGCCGCGGCTGCAAACAAAGAAGCACCGCAAACTCGCCAGGGAGGCGGGACAGCCGGCGCCGCGCCCCCTCCCCACGCCCGACGGCTCTGCCGGGCCACGGGATCCCCACCGTGCCCCGACGGCGCTCCTACCTGGCCCGCGCGGACCTCCTTCTCCAGCTCGCGGTGGCGGTTGTGCCACACGAGGTAGTGCAGCGGGTACTTGCCCTCGGGCCCCTTCCTGGCGGAGGCGTTGGCAGGGATCATCGCCTGCTCCTCATGCCGGGGCCTCGGCGCCCGGCCCGGGAGGAGGGACGGCGCCGGAGCCGGGGCCCGGGGCCGCGGGGCGGGCGGCCAGCGCGGTCTGCTCGCGGGGCTGCGGCTCGGGCATGTGCGAGCGGCGGCGGCGGCGGCGGGCGGAGGCGGCGCGCCCGGCGTGGCGCGGGCGGCGGGCGTCCTCGCGAGGCGGCGGTGGCGGCGGGCGGCGCGGAGAGGCCCCCACCCGCCCGGGGAGGGAGCGGGCACCCGGCGGCGCGGCGCGGAGTCGCGCCTCGCCTCCCACACCCCCGCACACAAAGATGCAGCTCGGCGGAGGGAGCAGGCGCCTGCAGCCGACGCGGGGGCGCAGGGGGCGCGGGCCCCGAGGACGCCACGGCCGCCGCAGGGAGGCGCGTCCGCAGGCTCCCGCTCCCCGCAGCCGCATAGCCCGGCCCTCAGCCTGAGCGTCCGGCTGTGGATGCGGGGATGCGGGGGAGAGAGGAGGGAGAACCCGGGTGTCCTGGGCAGAGCTTGTTGTAGCTCAGCCCTGCGGCATCATGGGGCTTGTAGTCCGCCTGGTGGAACCAAGGGTGTCAAGTGACAAGAGAGGGTTTAGCACTGTCCCCTGATTCCGTGAGAGGGTGGGCAGGAAGTCAGGCCTGCCTGAAACGGAGACAGTGCCCTGACACTATGTGGGCTGAGGTGCATCCCCACCCACTGGCATTTTGCCTTGTGCAGGGATATCCAGGGGAGTACAGGGGTACAGGGCTGGGATTTAGCTCAGTTGGTAGAGCGCTGCTCTGCAGTCTCTGAGGTCCCAAGTTCAATTCCCAGCACCGCAAAAATGGGAGAAGGACCTGGCAATCCACTCCCAAGGCAATCTCAAAACAGTCAGCCATTGAAAACCCCATGAGGGTTGACGGCACCTAACAACAACAACAACAACAACAGGGGTACAGGCCTCCTCGAGCCAGTGAGGACAGGACATGGAGGTTTATGGTCTTCAGAACTGAGCTTGGGTCCCAGAGCCTAGGAGGAGAGATCTGGATTGCCAGAAGAAAGTGCCTAATGATTGACCCCTGAGAAAGATGCAGAGCCACTGAAGCACCAAGGATCATTGAAGCAGCCAAGAGTCTTCCCTGCTCTCCCTTGAAAATTAAACTCCATCTTCTATACATGGCGTTGAAAAGAGGATGTCCAATAAGGTGGAGAGGACAGCCCTTCCCCCATACACTATACTCAGCAAGAACCAGGGTGAGGTTGGCCAAAGAAAGCAGCAGGTGGCAGCTTCCCACCTCCAGCCTGTGGGCCCCTTAGGACAGGATGTGAAGGATTCCAGATAGCCTCCTTCCTGAATAACCTAGGGCAGATAGGTCCTTCCAGAAGGGTCCCTGGCAGAGGGTGTTAAAAGTGCAATTGGCCTCTGTGGCCACCAAGTGCAAGGGCTAAAAGGACCAAGAGGCTTGGCCCAGTCCTGGGAAGGAGGAGGGGCGGTGATGTCAGAGAGATGTGAATTCAAATACCCCCCTACAGTGCTGACATTTTCAGAGTTTCTCAGTCCACTCACCTCTAAAATAAGACTGGATACTACCTCCTGGGGTGAGCTAAGGATAGCAACTGCCCTGGAAACAGCTCTTCCCTCCCCCAGCAGGACTGAGACAGGTGGTAGGGCCAGACGCGATGCCTTCTTGAGCCCACCTTAAAACAAGGCAGGAATAAGGGGATTCCACTCCAGCCCGACTTTGAACAACAATCCAAGAAGTGTTTGTGTGGGAGGTGCCAGCAAAAGCTTGCAAACTCCCTGTTCCATTCTCAGGTTTCTTTGTGTGGTCTTCTCCCTTGCCTCCTCCACACCCAGCGGTGCCAGGCCCCGGCGGTAAGGGATAAGGGAGGAGCTGACTGCCTGGCCCGTTTCTCCTGCCTGGGAGGAGCCGGCGGGCGTCTCGGCTGCAGGGGACCGCTACCCATCTCCACCACCAGAGGTCAGCAGAGTGTCGTGACTGCAGCTGCTGTTGGGGAGTGGGTTTGTGTGCGGGAGGGGGCGTCTAGGAGTGGCCGGGAGAATGCCTGAACATTTTCTCATTAAATTGTTTTTAGAACCTTGTGTGTGATTCCATTTTAGCTGTCCTGTTTCCTGAGGTGGTGACATCTCCCCCGGGAAACCCAGAAACCCTTTTATCCCCAGCTTCAAGGCCAGAAACTCGACTGTGACGAGACTAGGGATTCAGGAATAAAGTTTGGACAGTGCGTCAGTGCCAGGGCCATTCCCAGGTAGTCCCCGGGCCAACGGGCTGGGGGTAAGGTGGGGGGAAGGGATGAATCATCCTTCTTCTGCAGAACTCTGGAGCCCCAAGAAGAGGGAATTCGGCCTGGGTTCTGGGTGGGGGGAATCTGTCCTCCGGGCATCAGGAGTCTGTATTTGCCAAGCGGCCATAGACACAGCCCAGGTCTCTTTCCCTTTGGTTCGAGCGTCCCGGCTGCCACGTGCTCGAGACGCGCCCACACAGCGAAGAAACAAAGACAGCCAAACGGCAGTGCTGCCAGCAGCCGCCTCAACATTTAATAAATGAAATTCCATAGCTGGGGGTCGATCGGGGGTGAACGGGCGGCCACTGCTCGTGGGCTGCACGCCCAGTTTGAGCTGCCAGGTCACTCCTCCCCGCTCCCCCTCCCTGGGCTGGGAGGACCAAGCCGTTGGATTCCTTGGTGCGAGTGCAGCACGGGGCACAGGTGATGCTCCCCCCCCACCTCTCTCTCTCTCTCTCTCTCTCTCTCTCTCTCTCACACACACACACACACACACACACACACACACACACACACACAGAGTTATCTTTGCTTGGAGAAGCCCCACCAGATGAGCGGCTGGCTGTGGGGGGAGGGGAGGCCTGCAAGAAGATTTTTTAAAGGTGTGATTATAAATATATCCCGTGGATCGCAATTTCAAACAAACTTGTCAATCTGGGCTGCACCAAAAGGCAGTGAAGGCATCTTTGCATGTATTTTGGGTGGTGTGACTCATGAGCATTACTTGTCTACCCTTGGGAAGGAGTCGGCCCACCCACAAGTCACCGCTGCTCTGGCACCCCTGGGATAAATCTCGACCCACTCAGGCACCTCTACCCAAGGACTCCCCTCAACCCCTATCCTGTTGTGGAACAGGAATCTCTGACGCCTGGGGAATTGTCCTGTAACTATGTCACCACTGACGGGCACCTCTGTCCTCTCCCCATAGGCAGAGTGCACCGACTGGCCTTTTGCTGCTGCAGGGATGGGGGCAGGGTGCACACTGGGCACACGTGTATGGGGGAGCATGCTCAGTGCTGGGTGTGCACCCACGTGCAGCCTGCACTTCAGCTCCCTGCCCACCCACCTTCCACCATGACGGTCTCCTGCCTCCCTGTGCAAACTCCAGGAAGAAAGGCCCTCATAAGAAACAACCTCTGTTACATTCACACGCTGTGGATACACACCTCTCTAGTGGCCCAGAAACACCCTGGGTGTATACAAGGCAGGTGACAAGTGGATATTAGTGCACATAGGCACAGTGGTCACTCTTCAGGAGGTCTTAAAAACCTTTCAGATTCTTTCCTCTCTGGTTTGAAGCAAGATAGATGTATTTTTAGTCCAGAGGCAGGGGAACATACTGGGCACTTGGACGTCCATATTGTTGGCAGAGTGCATACTCAGCAAGGGTGGGGCCACAAATCCACCTAGACGCGTGTGTGGACACATGGGGTACCAGAACGCAAACCTTACCCCAACCAAAGATAGATGGGTAACCCAAGGCCCTGCCCCTTTGACAGGTAGGGACCCTTGGCCTCTAGCTCCTCCAACTCTCCTCTGATCCCCACTACACCGGTCCCTCTGTCCTTGGGCCAAGCGTCTCCTAGGCCACCCCCTACATCGAACGTGAAGAGGACAGGGCTATGAGGGTGACTCACACAGCCTCCGGGCCTGAGGAGCTCCAGAGCAGAGGCCAGGGCGCCAGATCACACTGGAGGCGGCGGCCACCGCGTCCCCTTTAAGAACCCCCGCCCACTCCCCCCGCGCTCCCGGCTTCCTTTCTCCAGGAGGCGCGGCCCGCAGCGCCGGGCGGCCGGGCGGAGGTGTGGGTTGCCCCTCCCCCGGTGGGCAGGGCCTGCGCCGCTTCCTGCAGGAGCGGCCCGGAGCCGCGCAGGGGGCGGGGAGAGTGGCGAGCGGCGGCCGGGCGGCCGGGCGGCGCGGGGCGGCGCGGGGCGGAGGGCGCCCGAGGGCGAGCGGGCAGGCGGGCACGGCGGGTTCCGGGCCAGCTCCAGGGGTGGACGGTTGGCCAGGCGCGCGGAGCCCAGCCGGGGCCTTGCCGGAGCCGGGCCGGGCAGCAGGGCCGCCGCCGTCGCCCGGGCCCGCCGCCCGCGCCCCCCACGCTGGCCCAGAGGGCTGCGGTCGCGTCGCCGCTGAGGATGTCCCGGAAGGGGCCGAGAACGGAGGTGTGTGCGGACTGCAGCGCCCCGGGTAAGCGGGCCGGACCGGGGGCGGGACCGCGCACCCAGGCCGCCGCCCGGCGGGCGCCGGGGCCTGGCGGGCGCGCCGTGCGGGGCCGGAGGGCGGGGCGGGGGGCTGCGGCCTCCAGCCCTTGGCCCCAGCCGGGGCTACTGCGGAGCTGCGTCCTTGGCGGGAGGGCGGGTCTGGGGGGGGCCCTTTTTGGTCGAGTCGGTGGATAGGCGAGGAAGGACATTCCCAGCGCCGCCTCCCACCCCTCAGTCTGAGGGAGGCGGGCAGCTAGCTGTCTCCCCACCTCCATCTCGGCATCCAGACGGAAGCGCCAGCCTGGGGAGGCAGGACGCTGTGGCGGAGACCGGCGGGGTTTGGGAGGTGGGTGCGAATGTGGTTTTGTGTCATCTCAGTGCCACCCCCGCGTCTTGCACCTGCTGCTCTCGTGGTCCGCATGCCCGCTGGGGGGGCAGAGGGCAAGGGGCAGATGAGCCGGGGCGGGGCGGGGGCTGGATGCTTTCCTCAGGAGCACCTGAGGGGGTGGCTACTCCTAGGATTCCCTGTCCCTCCTTCCAAGGCTGGGGCTCCTTGTAGGGCCTGGTGTTCAGTCCTAGCCTGGGCATCTTCCCTGGAAGGATCCCCGGGCCTGCTGGTGACTGGGAAAAGCTGGACACGGCTTTCCCTGTCCCTGGGAGGCTTGCTTGGGAAGGTAAGTTTGGCATTGCCCCAAATCAGACCTCTCCTAGTCTCTTATCCCAGTCTGGGCAGAATTGGGTAGAAGGCAGTCACAAGGGGTCCTAGACCTCCCTCATCCAGCTGGCTTCCTGACCAGCCTCCTTCCCAGCAAAGTCTGGGCTAACGTGAAAGCCCCCTGGCTGGCGGAGGAAGTGAGTTGCAGTGACCTACCAGGCTGCTCCTTTCTTATGTGGGAGGACACAGCCAGTGATGGGGCTCAGCAGCTGGCCTGGGTAAGGAAGTTCTGGCCCTTGTCCATCTTCAATTTGGAAAAGGAGCTGTCTCCCTGGGAAGGCTCAGGGGTGTCTTGTGAACTCCAGGGGGACTGTGGGCATGATTATGTGAGAGTGTGTGGTGCTGTTTTGTGGATCTATAACTTCTAGCCACTCCTGAGAAATCTCCAGACCCCAACAGGTTGAGCCCCACCAGGCGTAATGGCCTGGTCGTTCTCATGCTCCAAGCTAGAGTATTTAGGAGCTATGATTATGACCCTGAAGCCTCAGGACATGTCATGGTTTGGAGGGCCCTGGAGGAAACAGCTGGCAGTGGGTGTCCTTCCCCCCTAATTAGCTGGAAACTGTGGCTCCCTCTCCCCCCAGCCACAGGCTAGTCTGAGGATGAAAGAGCTAAGAGGAAACCTTACTTTCTGTGTCTGTCCCGGACTCTTCTCTACCTCTGGGACAAACAGTAGCAGGCATTCCACCAGAGGAGCCTCAGTTTTAGTGTTGTCTTTGCTTCCAGCTTACTCTGTGAGCCATGGTAAGACTTTCCGCACTCTGGACCTCAGTTTACTCAACTGTGAGGCAAAGAAGGTAGAATAGAAATGAATTTTGAGGGCCTGTTCTTTTCCAGAGGTGTGCTCCTGGTTTGGGGGCAGAGGTCTGCAGGGCAGCATCAGCAAGGCATTTGTCCTTTCTCTACTGCCTGTGACTGTCTGGCTGGAGTCTCTGGATGCCCAGTGGGCTTGGGGAGGAGTGGTGTATGTCAGATGTGTTGGTCAGCTGAGCTCCTATCCCCAATTCTTATCTCACAGAGACATTCCTGCCCCAGGTACCTCCTTCCCCTCTGATTCAGAGTGCAGGTCAGGAAGGTAGGAAGGTGGGCAGGAAGTTGACAAAGCCTCACTCATCATCCCACCCCAGCACTTGGTGGGCTGTCTGGCATGTGACAAGCACTTTCCAAGTGCAAGTGTTTTGATGCCTTTCAGGGCTACCCCATACCCCCAACCTATCATGGTGGGCAGTGGCATCCAGGGCAAGAGAAGCATGAGGATATGCAGCAGTCTGGAGTCTAGACCCAGTGCCAACCCCCTTGCTGTATGCCTCCAACCCAGAGTCACAGGCTTGTCTCACTGTGATGAGAACCCTGCAGTCCCAGCCTTAGGGGTAGGGTCATGGCCTTTTTGTAGTTGGTTAATTTAGGGGAGGAAGGTATAGGTGAGAGGTAAGATTCAGCCTGTGCCCAAAGAGCCCCACACACCTGGGACAAGTGTATGTTGCAAGGCAGTTGGACATGATGTGCCTGATATGGCAGCTTGTGCCATCTCATCAGAAGCCATCTGTGACCCTACCTGCCTTGGGATTCCAGGAGAGTGGCAAGAGTCAGGGCCCACTGTGGAATGTTGGTTGCCCCTTCCTTTGCCTTATCTGCCCTGCCAAATGGCTTTGGTCCCAAGCTCCCTAACCTGGCTCTCAAGTGCCTCCTTCTCACCTCATGGACCTGGACTTCAGCCTTTCTACTTTTTTTTTTTAGTGGTACTGGGGGGCTGAGTCTAGGGCGTTACACATACTTTTTGCACATATACTACCACTGAGCTACTCCCCTAGCCCCTTTTTTAATTTTTTATCTTGAGGCAAAGTCTCACTAAATTACACAGGCTGCCTCTAGCCTTTAGCCTGTGGTCTTCCTGCCTTTGCCAGTAGAGTTATTGGGGTTACAGGTGTGTGCCACCATGCCCAACATTTTTGTTGTTGTTCAGTGCTATAGGGTTGAACCCAGGCCCTCTCACATACTTTGCAAGTGTCTTACCACTGGGCTGCACCTGCCAGCCCATTTGTAAATTTTTTTTTATTTTGAGACAGATCTCAGTTACACAGGCTGCCTCTGGCATCAAACCTATGATCCTCCTGCCTTTACCTCCCAAGTTGCTGGGATTATAGGTGTATGCCACCATGCCTGGCCCATCATTTCCACTTCGGCAGCCCTGGGCACAGAAGTAAAGACCTCAAGATATCCATCCTGTGGGTGACCAGGGCTGGCCACCAGCTGGGGATATGTTGCAGGGCAGCTGATAGGCTCATTTGTCTTCCAGTAGATTTTGGGATGGGGCAGGTAGTGGGCTTCTCTTCCCCTTCTTGTAGAGGTGTAATTTAAGTACAACTGTGTGCCTGCATCTTCAGTGTTCATTTTTTTTGATTTTTGGCATGTATAAACCTGTGTTAACCATCACTCTACTCAAGATGTAGAACATTGCTATGGCGCATGCCTATAATCCCAGTGACTCGGGAAGCCGAGGTGAGAGGATCACAAGTTCAACCCCAGAGGCAGCCAGTGTATTTTAGCGAGACCTTGACTCAAAAAAATAAAAATGGGGCTGAGAGGGCAGCTCAGTGAGAGAGTGCTTGCCTAGCATGTATAGGCCCTGGGCTCAACTTCCCAGTACTGAAAGAAAGAAAAAAAATTTTTTATGTTACTCTCCGGGGCTTCTTTTCCCCGCTCCAAGTCCATGCCCCCAGAGGTAACCACCATTCTGACCTCTGTCCTGATAGATTACTCTTGCCTGCTTTCAGAATAGTGATTTTTCCTTCTTGTCTACCAAGAATCTGGCCCTTAGCTCAAGAGAAGGAGGCCTGAGGCTGGTTTTTTTTTATGCAGACCTGCTGGTCCTAGAGGCCACTGATGGCTTCAGATGGTGTCATGAATTTACCTTAATAGATACATCCCTGGGGTTGGCATCAGTTACATGATTCCAAGATCCCACCTGCTATCTGCCCACACATACGGTACCCATACCCTGACTATGGAGCCAAAAGGAAGTCACTACTTCCCCTAACCCTTGCATTCCCTGTCCCTTTTGCCCCAAGTTTGGTCCAAGAACCTTCTTAGTGCAAGGATTCCTTAAACTATAATAGTTGTTTGGCCTTCAGAAACATTTTCTTGCCCTTCTGCTTAGAAACTGGAATAGATAGGGTTTGGGACTTCTGCTTTGGTGGGCCCCAAGGTCACTTGCATACAGAATGAGTAGAACAGGTAGGGTGGGCTTCCCATCTGTGTCATCCAGAACTGAACTTGCACCAGTGTGACTCAGACCAGGGCAGTACCCTCTGTCTACCCTTCCTATTTCAGGTCACCACAGAAGAGAGGGAAGACCCCTCTCTCAGGATGGGAGAGAGTGCGGAGCAAAGCCTTGGACCACATTCCTCAGGTCCTGGGCTCTTGGGCACTGCCATGTCCAGGAGCTCACCACATCTGGTCTGCCCATAGCCTGACGCTCTGGGGCCAGTGGCCCTGAATATCTAGTTGGCCTCTCTTGGCCTAGCTTCTCTGTAGGTCAGCAGGCCTGGGGTGGAGGCCTCAGGGCAGCCCATTTATGATCCTGGCCTGGGCGGCTCCCCACTTACAGGAAACCCCACCATTTCAGCAAGAGGAATTTAGGCTGCATCATTTCCCGCTTCCTGCCTGGGCTGCCAGAGGTGACTGGCAGGCAGACCCCCTGAGCCAGTGGTGTTTGGGAGTTGGGGGAGGGAGCTTTCCATGCCTGGGGTGTGTCCCTGTTTGGTAAAGCCAACACAAAGGTGCCCTAGGGCTCCCCATCCTGGCCTGGATGGCTGGTCCCTTCCTCATGGCCCTTGGAATCACCACCCTCCCCCCGCCCCCCCGGGGAAGCTATGTAGTGGTCACCTTGTGCATTGCTGTGTTTTGTGGGGTTGCTGAAGAAGCCTAGATCCAAAGACTGGGCCCTTTTACTTCCTCTTTCCATGATGCATTAGGGGCCACCTGACATGGGCAGAGCTCAGGCCCCTGACTCAGAATCTGCTCACAATTCTGGAAACTTTGATAGGAGTCCCTGGGTAGAAGGGCCTCAGGATCACATTTTGGTTGGGAGAGATCCCCACCATCCCAAGCCTGTCCCTCCCCTGGAGGGGTCCACTGCTGAGCACCCTGAGGGTTACAAGGCAAGGCAGAGACGCAGCACCTCCCCCTGCCAGGACAGGGCTTTCTGAATCTGGGCGGGGGCCTGGGCAGAGCAGTGTCCTGTGAGAGAGGCTCCCTGCCCCCACCCTGGACGGCACACAATGGCTGCTTTCTCCCCCGTGACCTTTCCTTCCCTTCCCGTAGCATGAGTTGTATGCAACTGTCTCCTCCCCCTCTCCCGAATGGCCTGGGATGGATGGCATCTCCCCTACCCTTGAAGAAGACCATGGGAGCTCCCACCCAGTCCTACCCCCCCTTCTTGTTACCAAAGTTCACCTCTCCCCAGTTATTGGAGAGTGGCTTCTAGGGCTTATGCCCATCTGGGGCTGCATGGGCAGAGGGCAGCAGCAAGTGTAGACCTGGCCTGGTCTCCAGCATCAAAGTCCCTAGGTCCACCTCCTAGCAGTTCTTATTAGCTGTGTGACCTTGAGCAAGCCCTCTGACCTCTCTGAGCTACTCTGTCCTCTTCTAAAGCAGGATAGCATTTCCTCCCTTGTCTGGCAGTCATAAGAAACATCATACATAAACCACTCTGCTGGTACACAGCAGGCACTCAGTCAGGGTTGGTTCCTTTGCTCTGTCCAGCCTCCTTAGGAGAGGCTCCAGCTCACACTGATGGTGAGAGGCTCGGGCCTGAAAGGGCCTCTCTCTTGCCAGTGTGAGGGCAGTAGCAGGAATCTGTAGAGGGCTGCAACCTCTCAGGCAGCTTCTGACAAAAGCCTGGATGCAGGAAAGAGGTAGCACTGGCCCCACACAGGAGGGTGCCCAAGGATACGTGGCACGTGGCATCTGGGTTGAATCCTATAGGAGGCTCCTGCCTCCCTGTGGGAGGGTTGGGCAGCAGCCTGTACCCTGGAGAGAAGCTGTAAGATTGGGAGCTGTGGCAGCAGGACAGGAAGCTGTGCCCACTGTATGGGTCCTGGAGATAGTGTGTCCCAAGAGGGACAAGGATGTGCAGGAAATAGTATGGCTTTGCCAGCCCCTGCTGTGAGCCCTGGGCAAACTCCCTCGTCAGTAACCTGGGTGGCGACCTGGCGGACTGGGCAGCTCCTAGGCTTTTGCAGACCGAGTGAGTGGATGTGCATAAAGTGCTAAGCATAGGACTGGGCCAGAGCAGGCGCTCAGGTGGTTATGCCTGTCCTCTAGCTCCACCTGACCCTCCCTCGTCCCCCTAGACCCTGGCTGGGCATCTATCAGCAGGGGTGTGCTGGTGTGTGACGAGTGCTGCAGTGTGCACCGGAGCCTAGGACGCCACATCTCCATCGTCAAGCACCTTCGCCACAGCGCCTGGCCTCCCACGCTGCTACAGGTGAGGGACAGGGCCAGTGTCTGTCCTCTCCCACAGACAGAGTGTGCTGAACCTGGGCATTTCCTCACACCCACATATACTGCTGCCTGGAATCTGCAGCTTCCAGGGGCAGCATCCACCTTGGGCAGAGCCTGATCCTGACCCTTTCCACCCATCCTATCATCCCACACGGAGAGGAAGCTGTCAGCCCAGCTCTGCCACTTACCAGCCTGGACAGTTAGCATTGAGCAAGTCGCTTAACCTCTCTGAACCTTGGCAAACTCACCAAGATTAGTCAACCTGAGGTGCCAAACAAGACGTACGTCTTTCGGTGGCCTGACTGGGTGGAGATGTGAGTGCCAGGCACACGATAGACCCCTTGGTACCCAGAGTGCCCAGCGCGCAGTGGGCACTCTCTCACTTGGCATCTCTTTCCTGCAGATGGTGCACACGCTCGCCAGTAACGGGGCCAACTCCATCTGGGAGCACTCCCTTCTGGACCCCGCACAAGTGCAGAGTGGCCGGCGCAAAGCCAACCCCCAAGACAAAGTCCAGTGAGTAGAGTGGCAAGGGTGGTGGACAGGGCTGTGTGCTGTGGGACAGGAACCCAAGAGGTGGCTGGGTGACCATCCTACTCTGCTCCTCATTGTCTTTTGTCTCCTCTATGCAGCCCCATCAAGTCCGAGTTCATCAGGGCCAAGTACCAGATGCTGGCATTTGTACACAAGCTCCCCTGCCGGGACGATGACGGGGTCACTGCCAAAGACCTCAGCAAGGTTCGAGGGGCCCCACAATGGGTGGGTGGGGCTCTTCTGCCCAGATGCATGACACCTTGAGGCCTCTCCTGGGTTACCAGTGAGCCCTAGGACCCCAAAGGCAGCCTCGGTCAGGGGAGAACAGTGGGCACAGGCACGGTGGGCCAGGGGGAAGATTGCTCTTCAATCTGCAGGTGGCCAAAACGCCTAGCTCCTTAGTCAACACACAGTCTGGGATCCCCCAGCTGCTACTTAAAAGCAAGAAAACATGGAGCAGTTGCATAGCTGTTCAAACCCTTAGTTTTTCTTCTGTAAAATGGGAAAGAATAATAGCAGCATCTATCTCACAGCTAATGTCTGTTCCAAGCAGAGCACTCCGCACAGTGGTAGATGGTGACTGGCAGCAACTATTAATTAGCGTTAACTCTTGGTGGGAAGCCCTTTGTCCTGCCCAGTTTTGTCTGGGCCTCTTGGAGCTGGTAGGAGTCCCAGGAGCAGCCTGGGCCAGGTGCAGCTGAGGGCGGGGGTGTCCGCGCATACACCTATTTATTGCACACTCCACTCCTTGCAGCAACTGCACTCGAGCGTGCGGACAGGCAACTTGGAGACATGTCTGCGCCTGCTGTCCCTGGGTGCCCAGGCCAACTTCTTCCACCCGGAGAAGGGCACCACGCCTCTGCACGTGGCTGCCAAGGCAGGACAGACACTGCAAGCTGAGTTGCTCGTGGTATATGGGGCTGACCCCGGTTCCCCTGATGTCAATGGCCGCACGCCTATAGACTATGCCAGGTGAGGGTCAGCAGAAGGGGGAGGCTTGGCACCAGGGAGAGGGCTGCTGCTGCAGGGCTGAGCCATGCCGCCTTCCCACAGGCAGGCGGGGCACCACGAATTGGCGGAAAGGCTAGTCGAGTGCCAGTATGAGCTCACTGACCGCTTGGCCTTCTACCTCTGTGGACGCAAGCCGGGTGAGCAGAGCACGGGGGTCAGGGTGGGCCTGGCTGGGCCAGGCAGGTGGGACCCAGACACACCCGAGCAGCAGGTGCCATAGTGACAAAGCCAGCTGGGGAACCGCGTTGCTAGGCAACTGGCTCCTGTGAAATTGCTGCTGGCTCTGTGTTGCTGCAGGCGTTGGGGCCAGGGAGAGGGGGTGGCCTGACTTCAGCCGACTGCCAGCACTCTTGGGGTAGCCTGCTCTCCTCCCTTTGTCCCCTGACAATTGTGAATGCCAAGCTCTGCTCACAGCAGTGAGGTGGGCTTCCAGCTGCTGAGGCCACCCAGCATCAGTGACTTGGCATTTTTATTTTTGTTCAGATCACAAGAATGGGCATTACATCATCCCACAAATGGCTGACAGGTGAGTGTCCACCTGATGCCCCTGCCCAGAGGCTGTTGGATGCCAGGGCGTGCCTGACACTGGGGCCACTCCCCAGGCTTCAGGGGCCTGGGACCCCAAACTGCACCCTCAGGGCCTGGAGGCACAGGTACTCATAGCCCAGTCCTCCTCCCTAGCATAGGCCCCAAGCCAAGTAGAAAAGTCAGCGTAGCATGAGGCTAGCACATCTCAGCACCATTTCTGTTAAGTGCATGGAGGGTTTGGGTGTAAGGAATGGCCCTGGCTGGGTGGGGTTCTGATCTGCTATACAAGCTGTAGATAAGGGCTTCCCTCAGCAGGAAGAAGGTGGGTTCCTGGGAGCTGGCTGACTGGCTTTGAGACTGCTGGCCAGGCTTCCAGTGTGCTCCCAAATTGAGCAGATGTACCCAGCCAGATACAAATAGCACATACCTGCCTCTAAGCTAAGAGACCCAAGCATCTGGGCAGAGGGGGACACCCCCAGCCACTCACAGGACGGGTGCTAGCGCCACCTAGTGGCCCTCAGATGACTGCATCTTCATGCTAGGCTGCACCTCCTGACCTGGATCTGGGGAGAGGAGGCTTCTTCCCTCCCCAAAGGCCTGGGCAGCCCAGATCACTAAACCTAGACCTTCTGTCCTGCAACCCTGAGACTCCACTCTACTTCTCTGGTCTAATTCTGCCTTGTGTGTTTGTGAGAGATGATGCTTGCCTAGTGTGTACAACAAACATAACACATACACAGACACGCCGAGCTCGGTCAGTGATTGTTACTGAGCATTTTCTTAGAACCAGCTGCTGCGCTGGGGGCACAGAGGTAACTCAGATAACATCCCTGCCCTTGGGGAGCTGCCTAGCCAGTCCTAATAGTCCACTGAGAGGAATGCAGCAAGAGAAGCCAAGACACAGAGTTTGGAAATGCTCTGCCAAAAACTGCAGGCAACTCGTATATCCAGAGCCTGATATGAGAGAGGGGCAGGGAACAAAACTGGAAAATCAGGCAAGAGAATGACTAACCCTGTGAACCTTAGCAAGAGCTGTGACCATCCCAAGGCCAGGGCTCTGAGCATGGATATGTAAACTCAGCTCTTCCACTTATTGGGTGTGTGAGTTGAGGCAAGCTGCTTAACTTCTCTGAGCCTTGGTTATTTCACCTGGAAATGGACATGACAGAACCTACCTTTCTCAGGCCTCTACATGAGGCAAAAATCAGGTAACTCATGCACCATGTCTAGCATAGGTTGTTTTGGGGGGGGGGTTGTTTGTTTGTTTGTTTTTTGGTACTGGGGGTTGAACCCAGGGCCTTGCATTTGCATGCTTTGCAAGTGCTGGACCACTGAGCTGCACCCCCAGCCCTTTTTTTTTTTACTTTTTGAGACAGATTTTGCTAAGTTACACACACTGCTTATGGTCTCAAACTTGGAATCCTCCTTGGAGGCCTCCAAGCCTCCCAAGCCCCTGGGATTACAGGCGAGTGCCACCACACCCAGGTCTCTAGTATAGTTTTTAAAGTGAACTTTCTGATGAAGTCTGGTTCACGCAGGCTGAAATGTTTTAAGGTGAGGGGTAGTATATCCAAGTGTGTCAAAAAGATCACCCTGGCCACTGGGTAGAAAAAGGATTTGAGGGACAAGGCTGGAAGTAGGGAAATGGATTAAGAAAGTTGCAAAAGCCAGGCGCAGTGTAATCCCAGCCACTTGGGAGGTGGAGCAGGACAAGTGCAAGTTCAAGGCCAGAGGCAGCCTTCATAGTTTAGTTAGACCCTGTCTCAAGGTAAAAAATTTAAAAAGGGGCTGAGGATGCAACTTTATTGTAGAGTACTTGTGAGGTATGCGTGAGGCCCTGGGTTCAGCCCCCAAGTACTGATTAAAAAAAAAAAAGAAAAGAAAAAGATGCAAAAGCCTAGATGAGAAGAAATGATGGCAGAGCCAGGAAACTTGACAGGGACTTGAGGGAGAAAGAGACTTCAGGTGGCTCCCAGGCAGCTGACAGTAGATGGACAGGCCACAGGAGCAGGTCACTGGGAGAATTCCCTCTTGTCCACTCTGGGTGGGTGGGTGTGAAGACCGGTCTGAGCTTGATGTGAGAAGGCGCGTGCCACCCTGCTCCTGGGTAACTGCTGCTCTGTCCTGTTCTTCCCTCCGCTGCCCTCCTCTGGACTTAGAGCTCGGCAAAAGTGCATGTCTCAGAGGTACACTATGCCTGCCGGCCGCAGGCTGTAGAGCTTGGGTAGGGCGGGGAGGCTCGGTGTGTGGCATCGGTGGGGCTTGTCTCTCTGGGATCCCTGCATGTCTGGGAGACTGCTGCCAGGGACCTGGGCCCCTCTCATGTCTGGCCTCTCCCTTTCTCTGTCTTGCATCTGCAGCCTGGATCTGTCTGAGTTGGCCAAAGCTGCCAAGAAGAAGCTGCAAGCGGTGAGTCTGTTTGGACAGGCTAGTGATTCTAACTGCCCTCGACCCCCACTCCCACCCTCCCCCTTACCAGGCTTTCCAGCTTCCTCCCTGCAACCTCTACATGCCCTTTGACCCTTGTTCTGCCCTCCAAAGTGTTAGGGCTCCCAGAGCCTAGTCTCCTCCAATGTGTGTGGGAGGGGTTTGGCCTCCTTTCTGTCCTCTCATAGACCCCTACCCGTTTCCTAGTTCTGAGTCTGTGGGCCAGGGTGGAATGGGGGCGCAAGCCATTCTCCTCATTGCACAACATCCTAGTGAGCTGGCCTTCTTGGCAGCACTGGGGTCAGGTGATCTGACAGACCTAGGTCCCCTCTCTGCCTCTAGCTCAGTAACCGGCTTTTTGAGGAACTTGCCATGGATGTGTATGATGAGGTAGATCGAAGAGAAAATGATGCTGGTGAGTAGCGGGTGGGCATCAAGGCTGTGTGGGGAGAGGCCTCCTGGGAAAGGTGGGACCTGGTGTGGACCTCTGGTCCTTCAGTGGGACTAAGCAAGGGTATCTGGGATTGAGGCTGCTCAGAGGCCTGCTGGGGAGGCCCTGCCAGCTGGGCAGCTTCCCCCCAGCCAGGCAGAGTGTGCAGAGCTGGAGGCTGCCAGCTGCTGCCCCACCCCGCTCTGCGCTGGGCTCATCTCCGCTCTGGCTGCCGCCCATTTTGGCCGTCTCCCCAGTCCTGCTCCACCCCCCTGCATCATTCCTTCCTGGCCACAGCCAGATTCCAGCCCAAACTCTGGGTCTGGCCTGGTGGGTCAGGCCTTGTTCTCATCAGTGCCCAGCAGGCCTCACCCTGCCTTGCTCAGCCTCGTGTGCGTGGAGACCACCCGGGTGGGACACCAGCTTAGTGGACCTAGGGAGGAGCTAGGTGGGCTGTGCTCAGCCCTTTCCCACCTCCACCCCGGGGGCCCAGCCACTGTGGATGATCTGCTGCGTGTCCCTCCCCCAGTGTGGCTGGCTACTCAGAACCACAGCACCCTGGTGACGGAGCGAAGTGCTGTGCCCTTCCTGCCAGTTAACCCTGAATACTCAGCCACACGGAATCAGGTGAGGGGGCTGGGTAGGGGGCCTGGGTGGTCTCTTCCCTTTCTGAGAGCCTTGTCCCTCAGTCTGCTGCAGGCTGGGGCCCAGGCCAGTTCTCTGTGGCCTCCCTTAGGGCTTGGCTGGCACTGGGATTCGGGAGTGGGGAAGAGGCCATTCTTTTGAGCAGCCTCATGTGGGCCCCTCCCCAGAGCTCCCTTGGGCACCCTGAGCCAGTTTGCTGACCCAGCCCTGGGGCAGCCTTTCTGCTGACTGGCCAGGTAACGGGCTGGGATGTTTTAACTGTGGTTAGACGAAATGGCAGGGTGTTGCCTTGCTCCTTTATTCCCACTCCTGTGGATCAGCCATAAGGGGCCCTCTTGTCTCATGCTGGCCTGGTTCTTTCTTGCAGGGGCGACAGAAGTTAGCCCGTTTTAATGCTCGAGAATTTGCCACCTTGATCATCGACATTCTCAGTGAGGCCAAGCGAAGGCAGCAGGGCAAGAGCTTGAGCAGCCCCACAGGTGGGAGGGCATGAGTGGGTGTGGGCAGTGGGCACCAGCCTTGGCACCGCCCTCGCGTGGAAGAATGATAAATGGCTTACGTGGCTGAGCAGTCCCTGAGCAACAGGTCTCGTGTCCTCAGACAACCTCGAGCTGTCTGCACGGAGCCAAAGTGACCTCGACGACCAACACGACTACGACAGTGTGGCCTCTGACGAGGACACAGACCAGGAGCCCCTGCGCAGCGCTGGCACCACCCGGAACAACCGTGCCCGGGTCTGAGCACTGTCCCTCGCCAGCCCCTCCCACACGCCCCTCTGGGCCCCACCCTTGGCCTCCCTCAAGGCCCAGCTCTATCTTGTAGGCCAGGGTCTTGGGAACAAGTGGGCCAGTCACAGCTTTGAGGGCATCTGTCCCTTCACCCCCGTGGCTGACCAGCTTCCATCTCTCTGCAGAGCATGGACTCCTCGGACCTATCTGACGGCGCTGTGACGCTGCAGGAGTACCTGGAGCTAAAGAAGGCCCTGGCTACCTCAGAGGCCAAAGTGCAGCAGCTCATGAAGGTCAACAGCAGCTTGAGTGATGAGCTCCGGAGGCTGCAGAGGGAGGTGAGGCTGGGGCTGGGGCCTCGCTGGAGTGGAGGGAAGGCTCCCAGGACCCGGGAAGGGAGGGAATCGCCCTTTCCCAAAGGTGGAGGTGTCTTTCTGGACCCAGAGTTGGTCCTGGACACGATTGTGTGCGCACACAGATCCACAAGCTGCAGGCGGAGAACCTGCAGCTCCGGCAGCCGCTGGGGCCGGTGCCTGTGCCCACAGCTCCGCTCCCCAGCGAGCGGGCAGAACATTCGCCCATGGCGCCCAGCGGCAGCACCCACCGCAGGGACCGCCAGGCCTTCTCCATGTACGAGCCAGGTTCTGCCCTGAAGCCCTTTGCGGGAGCTCCTGGGGATGAGCTCACCACACGGCTCCAGCCCTTCCACAGCACTGTGAGTTGCCCGTGCATCACAGATGGGGAAGCAGGGATGGGGCCGCCGCAGGGCCTGTTGTGATACCTACTATGCTCCTCCCCCAGGAGCTAGAGGATGACGCCATCTATTCAGTGCACATCCCTGCCGGCCTTTACCGGGTAAGCAGGGCCTGGCAAGGTGGGCCCGCTGCAGCCAGTAGACTCCAAGCCCTAGTGGGCATCCGGTCGTGCTGGGAGCTGGGACCACTGTGGTGGACCTCTTGAAAGGCAGGCTGGGGTAGAGGCTGACTCTGGACCTACCCTGGCTTTCAGATCCGGAAAGGGGTGTCCGCCTCTGCCGTGCCCTTCACCCCCTCCTCCCCGCTGCTGTCATGTTCCCAGGAAGGAAGCCGCCACGCGGTAACATTCCCACCTACTACCCGGGGACAGTGTGAGGGACATGGGGTGTGGGCTGTGTGGGCCAAGGAATGTGCACTCACCTGCCACCCTTCCCTGTGCCCTTCAGAGCAAGCTTTCCCGCCACGGCAGCGGTGCTGACAGTGACTATGAGAACACGCAGAGTGGGGACCCCCTGCTTGGGTGAGGCAGCCTTGGGTCTCCACCTAGCCCTGCCAGCACCTGGAGGGGAGGTGATGAGGGCCTGAGTGTCCGCGGGTGCAGGCGAGCAGCCCATGGCTGGAACAACTCTCGTTTCTCCAAACCTGGGCTTAGGCTGGAAGGGAAGCGGTTCCTCGAGCTGGGCAAGGAGGAGGATCTCCACCCCGAGCTGGAAAGCCTGGACGGAGACCTCGACCCCGGGCTCCCCAGCACCGAGGATGTCATCCTGAAGACAGAGCAGGTCACCAAGAACATTCAGGAGCTGTTGCGGGCAGCCCAGGAGTTCAAGCATGACAGGTGTGGAGAGGACACAGGCTCCTATTGGCTGCCCAGTGCTGTAGGGGCGGGGGGGGGGGGGAAGGGGAGGGCTGGATCCACTGTCCTTGGGACCCTTCCTAGAGAGGCCCCTCACCCGTCCCCTTCCCTTCTCCAACAGCTTTGTGCCCTGTTCAGAGAAGATCCATTTGGCTGTGACTGAGATGGCCTCTCTCTTCCCAAAGGTACAGGGGCAGAAAGGAACAGGAATGGGAGGGCATAGGGGACCTGGCTGCTGCCAGGGTGGACACACACATGGATCTCAGTCAGATGTATGACCCAAAGCGCAAGGCCCAGCCTCTGCTCCCTCTCCCTCCAGAGGCCAGCCCTGGAGCCTGTGCGCAGCTCGCTGCGGCTGCTCAACGCCAGCGCCTACCGGCTGCAGAGCGAGTGCCGGAAGACAGTGCCCCCAGAGCCCGGTGCCCCTGTGGACTTCCAGCTGCTGACCCAGCAAGTGATCCAGTGCGCCTACGACATCGCCAAGGCCGCCAAGCAGCTGGTGACCATCACCACCCGAGAAAAGAAGCAGTGACCACTCTCCCTGCCCTTACCCACACCCTGGGACCTCACTGGTCTCCGGGGCTGGGCCACTCCAGACACTAACCCACCCCAACAGAGCCACTGGCACAAGTGCCCTTAGTGCTGCCACTCTCCCCTGGCAGCCAAGTGCCCTGGTGCCCACCCCCTTGAGCCCCCAAAATGGGCAAGTGGGGTGGCAGGAGCTTCTGTCCCCCACATTCCATGCCCCTCCCCATACATAGCATCCCCTGCCTTCTGGTGAGCAGGGGCTTGCAAGGCACCCTTCCCAGGCCCTTGCCCTGCCCTTGGGGCACTCTCTGCAGAGGGTCAGATGGGGACACTCCACATGGGGCAGCCCCCCCTACCTGTGCCCCACCCCCACGAGCCAGTTCAGCCCTATTGGGGGCTGAGCGGGGGCATCCCCTTCCTTTGTACATAATCTCCGTGGATGTCCTCGCCCTGTAGCCACCAGCCCCCTTGCTGCTCTCCTTTAATGCCAAATGGCCCCTGCCTAGGGCACAGGCCCCAACCTGTGTGCTGGGGTTCCCAGCAGCAAACACTGGAAAATCTTTTTCTCTCCTCTCCCCCACCCCTTAATTTTAACTTTGTGGTAACTGAGTGACCCTGTGTGTGAATGAGCGGGCGGCAGTGCCGTCCCAGAGGCCTGGCCCTTCTGGAGCTTTGAGGGGTGAGGGGACCAGAACAGTAGGACCAGTGCTGGGGGTCAGCTTCCCTCCCGCGTGCCTGAGGACAGGGACTGTGGGGGTACTAGCTGTGGTCTTGCCACTGCCCCCATTCTTACTCCTACTCTACAAACTCAAAAGGAAAACCACTTCCGCCCTCTCCTCCCCTCCCTCGTGGAGGGAAGCGTGCTGGCCAGGCGAGGACTGAGCACCTGAGCCTGGGGCTGGCTCCCCAACTCAGCTGGTGGCTGTGGAGCTGAGAGCCCCTCCCCCTAGCCTCTGCAAGGCCAGCATCCACATCACTACTGCACCTGCGGTGGTTCCACCCTCTGGAGGCCTTGGGGCCCTGGCTGCAGCCGGGAGGGCTAGACTGGCAGACGCAGCACCCACCAGCCCTTCTCGCCATCCGCCTCTCCCCCACGGGGCCAGGTCCTACCTGTGTGGTGGTGGGTGGGCTGTCAAGACGTGTGTCATGTACATTTGTATCAAAAATAAATAAGTGACCATGTGCTGCTTCTGATGGTTAGAGATTGTGGGTGGGAGTGAAGGCAGAGATGCACCTGGAAGAGCTTGGAGCAGGTGAAGACCGCAAGCGTCCATTAGAAGAGAACCTTAGAAATAATGTTGGCGTAACAGCCACAACGGTCCGTCCCCCTGACTGTGGCCGGAAGCCCATGCCTAAAGCTAGGGAGGCCAGAGGCAACAGGTGCCCTAGGACCAACTCTGCAAAGTCCCACTTCAAACGGCCCAGATGGCCTAGAGCCAATGTGCCTAGGTTGTGTGGCTGTGGCAGATGCACAGGCTCAACTCTGGACTCTACTAAAATAATTTAATAACAAACGCGGAGCTTGGGCAAGGGGGCAGAATGGACGCTTCCTCTCCCCTAGGCCACACCCAGCAGCCCACACCAGGGAAGTGAGGCCTCCGCAATGCGCAGGCACGGCCGCTTCGCTAGCCACCAGGGGGCGCCCTTATGCGCAGCCCACGTGGCAGAGGTAGCGGTTGTCCAGCAGGAGGAACCGCCTGCTGGCAGTAGTGGTGGCCGACCTCTGGCAAGTCAGTCTGAGCTCTCCGCCTCTGGCCCGCTGTCCGGTGTAGGAGGGAGAAGGGGTCTCCGGCGGGAGCGCTTGACCCGGCGCGGGGGCATCAGCAGCCTTCGCTTCAGCACAGCTGTGGGGAGTTGGGGAGTGGTCAAGGGCAGAGAAGTCTTTGGGGAGCTAGGCCGGCCAGGCGGTGGGTGGGTAAATGGGTGGGGACTTCTCTCACCAGCCACTGTGTCCTGGCTGTCCATTGTGGGCCCCCAGTAGATGCTCTCGCTCCGGCGGAAGTTTCGGTGCAGCCGCGTGCAGAGTGTGGCCAGAGTGAGAAGCACCAGCAGAAAGGTCAAGGCCATGGCAGCCCACGCAGCCTCCTCCGTGCGCGGGGTGGGGCCGTGGGCTGCCCGGGAAGGCGCCGCTGCTCGAGGGGCTGGGGAAACCTGACTGGGGCAGGAACAGCTCAGGGGGTTGCCGTGCCCGTTGGGTATCTGAGCCTCTGTCCTGGAGATGGCATTGCCTCTAGGCCCCCCAGACAACAAAGGGATAGGGGGTCCAGATGAGGCATTACTCCCCTCACCCAGGGTTCTCAAAATTTGCTGCTGAGTCTTTAAGGTCCATGGGGAAGCAGAGGGAACTCTCAGGCCAGAGGGAGTGGGCGGGGGACGGCGGAGGGCAGAACGTAGCAGCCTCCGTCTCTTGGCGCCACTGGAAGCGGGTCGCCTGGGCCCTTTAGAAGTCACCTCAGCACCAGGAGGCCGCCAGCTCCGCAAAGCAAAGGCCAAGGCTGGGGCCTAAGGAGAAAAGAGACAATTGCCGCCCCTTCCTGGCACAGATAACCCAGTGACCCCACCACAAGCCTGGGCCCAGCACCCCTCACCTGCACACACCCTCTCCGGTCCAGCATCCCTTTGTTGGGTGTTGGCACCAAGGGAGAGGGCCCAGAAAGCCTGTCAGAGTGAAACCATGCCTTCCTCTGCTTCTGCCGCCGCTGCCGCCTCTTCAGCCAGTGGGCAGCCCAGGCTGGCTCTACCCGTGCCATCTCCAGCGCCATCCCCCATGCCGTCAGCACCAGGGGCTATGAAAGGAAGTAACTGTTAGAGCTAAGATGAAGGTGAGAAGCAAGCAAGAGGAGCCTGGGTTCTCCTTTCCTAACACATGGGGTTGCATCCTTCTGCTAGCACCAGAAAAGGCCTTTTACAGGCCACTTACCCGGTCCTGAGAGAGATTGGAGTTGGGGGCGAGTATGGGTTTAGCCACACAAACGTGGGCCAGGAGAGCAAGCTGGAGCTTCAGCCAGGGGTGGGCACAGGGGTGGTAGAGAAAGGTGATACCTTCGGCCTGGAAGAAAGTCACAGAGAAATCAAGCCAGGCCCAAGTCCTTCCCATAGAATCACAATGTCTCCCATCTTGGGGACCAGCATAAAGGAGCTCTAAAGTGATCCCCAGGATGGACAGATGGCCCTTCCACTTCCAGGATCCAGGAAAAGCCAAAAAGGCCAAGGTCCTGGCATGCACTTTCTCCTGCCTCTAAACCTTGCCTTGTTCCCTGAACTCTTCCTCTCTATCAAGTGTCACCCCTCAAAGCTGATCCTCTGAGCTTCCAAGACAGCATGCCGGGGTAAACCCTGTTAGACTCAGAGCACACTGTTTAACTGTATTTCTCTGCATCTGCAATAATGGTTCTACAGGTCCCCAGTCTAGATTGTAAGCATCTGTCAAATGAAAACCAAATCTTTTACTTGTTGATTTAATCTGTATAAATCAGTCTCCCAAGAACATCCACACACAGCACACAGGCAGCAAGTACATAATCTCAGGATGAAAATACTTCATCATTTATTAATTATCCTTTAATTGAGTGGACCTGCTGTCAGCACTGTGCTAGATGCTATAAGAGATGCCAAAAGAGAACTGGACCCTGCCTGTAGGAAATGTATAAGAAACAGAGACGGAGCCAAGCGCGGTGGCTCACACCTGTAATCCCAGCAACTCGGGAGACAGAGGCAGTCTGTGTAATTTATCGAGACCCTGTCTCAAAAAGTAAAAAAAAAAAAAAAAAAAAAAGGGCTGAGGGTGCAGCTCAGTGGTACAACACTTGCAAAGCATGCAAGCACCAGGCTCTGGGTTCAAATCCCACTACAAAAAAAAAAAAGAAAAAAGAAAAGAAAGAAAGAAACAGACAATTCAGGGAAACAACTCATGCAAATGAAGGAGCAAACAAATACAACTCAAAGTGCTTAATTCTTAATTGTAAGCAGGTTATGAGCATTACAGGATTCAGAGAAGGGGATGAAGAAAGGCTGACATGATCAGGCAGCGGGTGGAGGAGTGACTCTTGCCCTGGGCTGTGAAGGTAGGTAGGGATAGATTCATCACAAGGAGCTGCATCTTTCAGGTCAAAATAAGGTAAGACAGGTGTGGAGAATAAACCGGAGCAAAGAAGGTATGGTGCCAGGAGTGGGCCTGGCATTAATTGGTGTGGTGAACAGACTAATATGAGTGACAGGAACCAAAGATTTGGAAAGGTCAGCTGAAGCTAAGTTCTGAGAAGCCAGGTAGGCGTGCATATGGCCATGATAAGATGGAAAACAAGGAGCCACTGATAGGTTCTGAACAGTGAAATGATTTAATGAAAGAGTGACCATTGGCAATAAAGAGAGACAAAGCCATGCAAACTGAACCCTTTTTGGAGCCTAGTAACCTGGGCACACTCCTAACACAGTATAGCTTTGTACCTTCCAAAGTGCTGTTGCATACCATTCATTGACTCCTCACAGGAAGAGACAGAATTAACACCCTTTCTTATAGAAAACCGGGGGCCAGCCGGGCGCAGTGGCGGCATGCCTGCCTGTAATCCCAGTGGCTTGGGAGGAGGGGGCAGGAGGATCTCAAGTTTGAGACCAAAGGCAGTCTGCTGTAACTTAGCGAGACCCTGGCTCAAAAAAAGTAAAGAGAATGGGCTGGGGACGCAGCTCAGTGGTCCAGCACTTGCAAAGCATGCAGGTGCGAGGCCCTGGGTTCAACCCCCAGTACCGCCAAAAAAAAAAAAAAAAACGGGGCCCAGTAAATCAAAAGATCTCCCAGTCACACAAGGGTGTTGGGGTGTGGGTGGTTTATTCCTGCTACCCTTAGAGTTCCTCTTGCAGCCACTTGCCCACACAGCCAGCTACTCAACAGCATTCCTGACACAGCATTGCAAAGATGGAGACCTAGGGTTCAGTGGTCCTGAGATGGGGGACTACAAAATTTGCCTTTCTTCAGGAAGCAGCCAGGAATGGTGGTAATGAGGAGCAAGAAAAGCAGAGGAAGCCTGCAAGTCGCTCTCCAGGTAGAGGATGGGCCCCTGCTCCTACTTACCTGCCCTGGTTTCACCTGCGTGTAAGTCACTCTTGGTAACACCTACACATAGGGAAAGAAGAAAGCTTAGAGCAGCTGGGGACCTCGGTGTGTGGGGTGGAGACGGAACAACAGGCCCCAACTCCAGGCTGGATGGAAAAGTTGACGACTGAGGGCACGAGGAACAAGCAGAGATCCCCATATGGCGACCATGGAGGCTGCAGCCAGGGTGGACCAGGCTACCCGTTTTCCCTCCCAGCAAGGTTCCCGCGCAGGGATCCTACCTGTGGGGGCAGAGGCCACAGGCCCTCGGGACAGCGGGCTCCCGCCTCCTCCGCCGGCTCAGCCACCACCTGTGGGTCCAAGGAGCAGAGCTAGGGTGCTGGTCTCAACAAGGGCTCTGCCTTCTCCCTTCCCAGGTCCTGGGGCGCGGGGAAATGGAGGCAACTCCTAGTTCCCTCGCGGCGCGCCACTCCTTCCAGGACGAACTTTTAGCAAAGCTCTTTGAGATCCCCGGCCGAATCCTTCTCAGGAGCCTTACCTCGCTAGGACCGAGGAACCCCGCCAGCGCTACCAAGAGAAGCAACTGGGGCCAAAGCGGAGGAGATATCATCCCCGCCCGGTTGCTCTGAGCCAGCGAACAAGCGCGCCGACAGCCCTGCCCCCGCGCCCCCGCGCCCCCGCGCCCCCGCGCGCCCACGTAGACTCCGGGCTCGCGCGCGGTCCTGCCGGCTCCTCCCCAGACCGCGCGCCCCGCCCCCAGGCCCGCCCCCAGCAGCAGAACGTGCGCGCACGCGTGCTAAACCCGAAGCCGGAAAAGTTGTGCATGCGAGTGCCGCGGATGAGCAACCTGTGGCAGGGCCGGCTGGGACTACCTCCCTGGCCTGGGGATTCGTCCAGGCGCCTGTCCGCGGGCTGCAGAGCGCAGCTGCAGCGCCTGAGGGGGATCTTGGAGCGAGGCAAAGGGCGGGAAATGGGATGGATCCCTGTGGACCGGTGCCCCAGGCGGCAACTGGTATGCTTTCCTGGTAAACCAGCTTCACACTTGTCAGTGTGAGCTGCGACGAGAATAGGGCCAGAATCACCAAATCCAGGGTCCCGGCTGTAGAGCTTCACCTTCTGCCTGTCCCACTCCCGCCCTCTCTAAGAGGCCCTGAACACAGAGGAGCCTCGAGGGTCTCAGGCCCCTACTCTCCTCGAGCCCAGAAGCCGCAGGAGGCCAAGGCTGGCTCAGGGGCTGCTTTGTTCCCCACCACTGCTCCTCTTCCGTTCTCTTCCTGCGCCCACAGTGACCCGAGAGACACTGGTCCCTGTGAGGTAGAGAAGCTACAGCCCTCGGCCAGGCCTTCTTGTAACGGGGCGCTGGCTCTGGTGCCCTCTCCCGGATTTTGAGGAAAGAGGAGAACGAGGGTGGAGGGTGTGGGTTAAGATCCCGTCTGAAACTTCTACACAGGGCAAGGACGTGTTATTTCAGCCATCTCCCATATACCCCTGACCTGCAAGGGGTTCCTTGCCGCCCCCCCCCACACACACACACACTAACTGTCAGATGTGGAGCCGATGAGGGAACCCCTGTCATGGCCCCATCGCGAGGGCCAGGCATCCCCCCTGGTCTTCTCCCTCCACTTACTCTTGGGAGACTTGGGGCTGTTTTCGGTGGTGCGGATTTCCTCTATGTGAAGCCGGGGAGAGAGTCGGGGCCGGCGCGCGGGACGGGGGAGGATTGGGGCTGTCAGCCGGACAGCGCCCTGATACTGGCAGGGGAAACGGCCTCTCCCCGCAAACCCGCGGCCTGGGTCAGACGGCTGCCCTAGCCCTCGCGACCGGGTGCCAGATCCGCAGCCCCGCTGTGTTATTGCGCAGTCGCGGGTGCCAGTGGGGCCAGGACAAACACCGGGGTCACAGACAGCGGCCGAGCCCGGGGCAGGGTGGCGGGCGTTGGGGGTGCGGCTCTGGCTGCATCTGCAGCCGCCTTTGGGAACGCGCTGGAGCCAGCGCGGGAGCAGCGCGTTATTCCCTCCTCGCTTTTCCTACCTAACAGCGGCCTCGAGAGCGCAGCAGCCCAGGGTCCTCCCCGCCAGCCCCAGACTTCAGAGGGCGGACGGGCGACACGGGGACTGAAACGCTCAGCCTGGCTTCCGAGCTTTGGTCTCCCGGTCTCTCCGCCTCTTTGCTCGCAGCCCCTCCACTCCCCCACGCCCTTCTGGTTCGCGGGCGCATCCTCCCTCTCGGTGGCTCCGGGTCCTTTCACCCTGTCCTGCTTGTCGCAATCGCTGTACAAAGGGCTGGGGGCGGGAGTGGGTGGCGGGCTAGGGGAGCCCGACCCGAACTGGCTGCCTCCGCGGGGCTGCGACCAATCCGGAGCGCGCGCGCCCGCCCGCCCGCCCGCCCGCGCGGGAGGGCCCTGGGCAGCCGCGGGCCACCGGGCGGAGCCGCGGGCGGAGTGCGGAGCTCACTTAGGGGCCAGCCCGGCTGCCTGCCGCCGCCGAGCGCCGCCCGCGGGGACTCGCCCGCCTGGCCATGCCGCCGCTGGGCGCCACCCTCGCGCTGCTGCTCATCGCTCTCGCCGTGATGCTCCTGCTCGCCCCACGGCTTCGGCGCCCCTGGAGACGCGCGGCCGGAGTGAGGACCCTGACCCCGGACCAAGAGGAGGAGGCGGACGGCAGACGCCCAAGGGATCAGTTTAGCGACTGGGGTGAGCCGCTGCCCGGCGGGTGCAGCCTCATCTGTAAGCCGTCGGCGCTGGCCCAGTGCCTGCTGCGCGCCCTGCGACGCTCGGCAGCCCTGGAGCCCGGCCCGCGCTCCTGGCTGGCTGGGCCCCACCTGCAAACCCTCTGCCACTTCGTCCTGCCTGTTGGTCCCGGGCCTGAGCTGGCCCGCGAATACCTGCAGTTGGCAGACGATGGGTTGGTGGCCCTGGACTGGGTCGTAGGACCTTGCGCCCGGGGCCGCAGGGTCACTAACGCCGGGGGCCTTCCGGCGGTGCTGCTGGTGATCCCCAATGCCTGGGGGCGCCTCACGCGCAACGTGCTCGGCCTTTGCCTGCTAGCCCTGGAGCGTGGCTACTACCCGGTCATCTTCCACCGCCGCGGCCACCACGGCTGCCCGCTGGTCAGCCCCCGGCTTCAGCCTTTCGGGGACCCGTCCGACCTCAAGGAGGCGGTCACTTACATCCGCTTCCGACACCCGGCGGCCCCGCTGTTCGCGGTGAGCGAAGGCTCGGGCTCGGCGCTGCTGCTCTCCTACCTGGGCGAGTGCGGCTCCTCCAGCTACGTGACAGGCGCTGCCTGCATCTCGCCGGTGCTACGCTGCCGCGAGTGGTTCGAAGCCGGCCTGCCCTGGCCCTACGAGCGCGGCTTCCTGCTGCACCAGAAGATCGCCCTCAGCAGGTAGGCAACAGGCTGAAGACCCGCGGGGAGGGAACAGAGGTCTTGAGCAGGCTGGAGAAACAGCTCTGTCTGGTATAGAAACGAACAGTTGTGGGCCAGTTTGGGCAAAGTTCTGACACATTTTCCAAAGCTGTCCAAACCCCATGGTCTAGATAAAACCCAAGGTAGCAGGTTTCAAAGTCATAGATGGCCTCTGGGCTTCAGTCAGTGTCCCTGGGCTACAGCAGGGCCTCCTACTGTGACCCCCCCCCACTTCAGTCCCAGGTGTCCTAGCAACCTGAACAGCGGAGGCGGCCCCTGTCATTTACCACTTAGTCTGCAGCTCCACAGGT
The DNA here is from genome assembly GCA_007922755.1 of Pedetes capensis. Classification (NCBI taxonomy): domain Eukaryota; kingdom Metazoa; phylum Chordata; class Mammalia; order Rodentia; family Pedetidae; genus Pedetes; species Pedetes capensis. The sequence goes on along the minus strand of VMDO01005424.1, from coordinate 33,892 downwards.
CAGCCGAAAGGGCTCTAGAAGCAATGTTTACGCTCTCTGAGCCAGGAAGTGACAGCAGGCAGAAATATGGGGGCATTTGATTTATTAAAATTCTTTAGACTTGGCAACTGTTTTATATATTCCTAGGTATGTACTCAAACATTTTAAATTTTTTAATATTTAAACTTTTTCTTGGTAGTGCTAAGGATTGAACCCAGGGCCTTGCACATGCCAGGCAAGTGCTCTACAAGTGAGCTATATCTTCAGCCCTGAAACTTTTTTTCTTTAAAATCTCCAGAAGAGCAATTTACCACTAAGATGACAAGCAAGACTTTTTTTCCACGAGAAGGCCAGAATGATATTCACCGTCTTTCCTAGGAGAAGCCAGAATGACGTTTCAAAGGCCTGATGGCAACAGTATGGGATCAAACCTACTTGGGTTCAAATCCTGAATTTCCAGCAAGTTAGCTGACCCCTTTAAGACTCACTTTCCCCTTCAGTTAAATGGAATTAATAATTATGACCTCCCCAAGGGAGTTACCATGAAAAAAACAAAAGCAAAGGGCTGACATTGGGTAGGTGCTCAATAAATGGTGGCAATTGAGATTTCCATTCTTTGCCTCATTTAGTCTCATATTTTGGGAGTATCAAACCCTCAGCTGAACAACAGCCAGAAGAGCTGCTATGGCAACCTGTAGGGCTGGTGCAATCCAAGGGCAAGGTGCTCTCACCCAGCTTAATTGCCATAATTTCCACTCTAAAATGACCACTACTGCCGACCTCCGCTCTGGCTGAATGTTGGGTGAGGGAAGTGGATATGAAATGTGTATCTTTAGAAACTGCCCTTCCCAGGGAATTGTGGGACTGAAAATGCAGGGCAAATGTCTTTCAATGCTTGCAGAAGACACAGATTTAAATTCAACTGGTGGAGGCTAGATTAAGCCACACAAATGACTGACCTGCCCACTATGGCCTCCTTGTTAGGGTTCCAGGTTCTCTTCCGGGAGCTGGGAACAGCAAAGATGTCCCTCTTCCCCAGCTCACGTGTTCCCAGGCTTCTATTTGAGAAACCACCCAGAAAATTAATTACACTCCCAGTTGTTCCCTCTGCCACCCAGACACTCTAGGAAAACCTGCCCCAGGTGTACCTGATCAAGGTCACACTTATTTGTCATTATCAGGAGAACATATTGGCATAAAAATGTAAAAACAACTAAGGCAGTAAAAATGTGATTGATTGTGGGAGGAGTGTCGTCCTGGTTTGGATAGTCTGAACCTTGAGTTCTCCTAGGCGGGTTCAGGAGCTGACAATTCATAACAGAAGTTGAGGTTAGGAGCAGTCCCTGTAAGTCAGCAGATGGAAAGTCAAATGCTACCCCTCGTGCTGGACAAGTCTGATGGGCACTGGGACATAGGAACGAACACTACCCCTTTGGCCAGATCTTATTTCCCAGAAAAGGTGAAATATACTGATATTTGTTTATTTATCTATTTTTGAGACATGTCTTTCTATGTAGCCTGGGATGACCTTGAATTCATGATCTTTCTGCCTCTGTTTCTTGAATGCTAGGATTACAGGCATATGCTACCATACCTGTCTGTATACCTGGTGATACTATATAGAATTCTTTTTTTTTTTTCCAGTACTGGGAATTGAACCCAGATGCTAGTCAAGTGCTCTACCACTGAACCTCACCCCCAGTCCCCCTTTAAAAAAAAAATTTTTTTTTTTTGAGAGGGTCTAAGTTGTGCAGGCTGCCCTTGGCCTCGAACTTGCAATCTTCCTGCTTCAGCCTCCTGAGTTGCTGGGATTATATGTGTGAGCCACAGTAGCCAGAGAAATCTCCTAATTTTAAATGTTGGGCACAAAATGAAAGTTCTGTAAAAATGCTATGCAATCAAAAAGCCTCTGCGGCTGGAGTCTGACCTAGAAGCTACTCCTCTGCAACTTCTGCTGTCAGTTGGTGTTCTGATTCTTCCCTCTCTCGCATCTTCCCCATTCAATGTCTGGTGCCAGGTATGCCACAGCCCTGGAGGACACGGTGGATACCAGCAGGCTGTTCAGGAGCCGCTCCTTAAGAGAGTTTGAGGAGACCCTCTTCTGCCATACCAAGAGTTTCCCAATCAGCTGGGATACCTACTGGGACCGCAACGACCCCCTTCGGGATGTGGACGAGGCGGCTGTGCCTGTGCTGTGCATCTGCAGTACTGATGACCCTGTGTGTGGGCCCCCAGACCACACTCTGCCTGCCGAACTCTTCCACAGCAACCCTTACTTCTTCCTACTGCTCAGTCACCATGGAGGCCACTGTGGCTTCTTGCGCCAGGAGCCCTTGCCAGCTTGGAGCCACGAGGTCATTTTGGAGTCCTTCCGGGCTCTGACTGAATTCTTCCGAATGGAAGAGAAGATGAAAGGGCTGAGTAGGCGCAGAACTTCATTCCTAGGGGGCCGGCGTCGCTGGGGAGCCTTGCAGAAGCGAGAGATCTCTCCTTCTTCCAATTTGGAGGAGATCTTTAGCTGGAAGCGATCATACACAAGGTGAGGCCTAGCCAGAGGAGGCCCCAGTCCTGCAAAGAAGAATGGAGCTGGGAATGGCAGAGTTTTGGAAAGATGATGAGGACTAGAAGGGAGGAGCTCTAGCTCTTTGCTCCTAAATCTGCCCCTTCTCTCTTAATGTGGTCTGTGGAAAGAGATGGAACTTCCAGCCAGCTTGTGCTCACTACTCTGAGCAGAACTCCCGCCCAGACTCTGTGAAATACATTCCTGCTCATCTTGGTCAGCCCCAGTCACTATTTCCTTTCATCAACTCCATAAGCCAAGAAACAGCGCCCATTAAGTCCACGGACTCTAGAGAAAATGCTCTGTTCCTACTCATGACTGTAGCGAAGATGAGTTTTATACATGTCACTGGGTGGCTCTCTCCCACATAAATAATCAGCTTGGTGACTCCCAGTCTGGAGCTGGAGCCACTTGATGTAGAAAGGACAGGATGTTTGTGTCTCAGTCTCATCCCTCATGTATCAGAGCTGTGGAAGCAGGCTTCAGGGTTGCTTGCTTGAGTCTGAGGTGGCAGCAGAGTCGGGTAGTGCTCTGATAAGACTGGCTTGGCGAGCACTAGCAAGGGCAAAGATGTGAACACCTGTCCCTGGACACTGAGGTCCAGCCTCTCAGAGGAGGTCTGTGAACCTCAGCTGGAAATGAGGCTGATCTGAGGCTGCAGCCTAGGACTTCAAGCCCCAAGGGGATTTTAGGACTAGGAAGTACTCTAGCCGCGGAAGTAAACTCCAATTCCATTTCAAAAAATTCCTCCAGCTACGCCCAGCCAGAGCTGTTTTTCTCTGAAATATAGACTTTCTTAAAGTCAAGGAAAAGTACAAATTTCATAACTTAGGATCTCTAGTTAATTACTCCCTTTTCCAATGCTACTAGCGTCTCCCTTTCCAGAGCCAAGAGACGCATCTGGAACCTGAGGAAATAAAAGCATCAAGAGGTTGACTAGACCTGATTCAGTGATTTATGAATGTTTCACATTTCTATGCTTTGCTCAATTAAAAAAGCGATCCAAGTAAAGGTAGAAAAGCTGCTTTCTGGGTCTGACCACTCAGCAATTAAAGTGTATGGTTTTATGAGGAGTAATGCTGAAGTCCAGAGTAAAATAAAATAGAGTCTATAGATTGATCTGTGTAGCCTGGTTTGGATTAGGCCATTAAAAATATATATTTTTTATAATAGGAGATCTGGTTCCATGTGCTATTCAGATTCAAAAGCTTTGCCACAAAGTTTTATTTTATTATTTATTTATTTGTCTTGCAGTGCTGGGGTTGGAACCTAAGGCCTACCACATGCTAGCCAAAGTGCTCTACCACTGAGGAACATCCACAGCCTAGAAGTTTTAATTTATCAGTGGGAAAGAAGGCACCTGTTTTGAACTCACAACTAGCAAAGCAATCTCGGAGCTAAGTTTATACCAAAAGCTAAGGTTTGGTATGAGATATTCCTAGGGTCATGATTTTAGATTTGGATAGTCTTGACCCACTCAGTCTTGTTCTTTTAGATCAAATAAGAAATTGTGAACTAACTCCAAGAATCTAAACTAAACTGCAGACAATACTTATTTGTCTAAGGCACATTACCCTTTTGTGAAATAATTGTTTCCCTCCTTCCCCATTTTCTGTTCTTCCTCAATATTCCTCTTCTAACATTCTTTCACCATGTGTGATAAGAGAAATAAAAAGGAAACTAAATTTAAAGACGCCCTTCTGTTGGGAGCCACAGCCTTGGTGGAAGTCCTGGTGAGAGAGAGTTACTGACATCTGGCCACCCACTCCTGCTCCCATATCTGGTACGGTAGAGATTTAGGATCCTGTAGTCCCATATGCCCTATGATCATTCCAAACTGATCGCAAAGTTGGAAGCATCTAGTAAACTCTAAGGTTTAATGGGTGCCTAGTGGCAAAAATCTAGATAGTTTTTTTCTAGAGCAGATACCACAGTACTCCGGTTCTTCAAGAGAATAGCCTTTGGAGAAACAGTGACTGGTTTTCCTTTTTCTTTATAGGAAGAAAGCTTTCTAGGGAGGGAATACATTTTACAGTTACTTTTTTTTTTTTTTTTTTGGAGGGGGGCAGTGCTGTCAATTGAACACAGAGTTTCACACATACTAAGCAAGCAGTTTACCACTGTGCTATATACCCCAACCCCTGAAGTTATAGACCCCCCCCCTTTTTTTTGGTGGTCCTTAGGGGTTGAACCCAGAGCCTCACACTTACTTTGCAAGTGCTCTACCAATGGGCTGCATCCCGAGCCCAGCCCATTTTTTGTTTTTTGAGTCAGGGTCTTGCTAAGTTACACAGGCTGTCTCTGGCCTCAAACTCCTCCCTCCACTTCCCAAGTCACTGGGATTACAGGTGTGCACCATAGTGCCAGAGTTGAAGTTAACAGTCCTAAAGTTCTCAGAGGAATGGCAGAACAGCTCTCATTCAGGTTCCATTTATCCCCTTGGGCCCTGAGCCCCAATAACCTAAACCCTAAAACATTTCTCCTTCATGCTCCTTGTGTGAGCTGTGCTCATTACCTAACTCTGGCTATTTCTTATCTGCCCATCCCTGCTAGAAGACTAGGGTTGAGAAGCTTGTTTTTGCCAAGCATAGCTCCTCTTCAAGCAGGAAAGGTTTGGGTGACCCTGTCCTTTAGCCAGATCGGCTCCATTTTGGCAAATAGCTAATCACATGAAACCAGCTGGAGGAGAGATAGGTACGCTATTCTGAGAAGGTGTGGTCCCTTGAACAAAATGGCAAGATCTGAGATTGAGGGAGGAGGACAATAGAATAAAACCCCTGAGAAGTACCACTGAGGTAGAGTTTTCACATGGTGGGTCTTTAGCAATGATTCTCTCAGGCCTCCTCACTTGCTTGTCTCCTGTTGTGTCTTATTTCATTATTTATAAACACCTTCAAATGGTAAGGGGGAAGAAAAAAAATCTGATGACTAAAGGGAGGCATTATCTGAATCGTCTATTTCTACTTGGGGATCAGAGTGTGGGAAGCAGATGATTGTCCTTTTTTTCTCCAGTACTGGTGTTGAATCCACAACCTCGCACACTAGGCAAGCACCTGATCACTGAGCTGCACCTCTAGACCTTTTCATTTTGAGACAGGGTCTTGCTAAATTGAGCAGGCTGCCTCTAGCCTCAAACTCATGATCCTGTCTCAGCCTCCTCAATTGCTGGGATTACAGGCACGTACCACAGCAGCTGGTGCAGACAACTGTCTTGAAGTTTTCTCTGAGTTCGGTAACTTCTCACCTCTGGCATCAAGGCTGTGCAAAACTATAATTTTCATAAAGATTTAGCATTTTATTTGTTTATATATAGGTTTTCAGAGTGGTTTGGCTAGAGACAACGGTATGAAAAACAGAGCACCAAATTCTTTGAGAAGACATCATCTGGTTTGAGTGAAGATATCCTAAAACCTGAACACTGTTAAAAGAGGATGTATCATCTTGGCTTCAAGTATAACCTCAAAACCACCCATGTCAGAAACTCCTCTGAACTCATCTTCTACCTAAACCACAAGATACTCTGTCAGTCAGGCACCCTTAGAAATGCCAAGGTATGCTGGGCATTGTGGCACACATGTGTAATCCCAGCAACTCAGGAGGCTGAGGCAGGAGGATTGCAAGTTTGAGGCCAGAGGTAGCCTGCACAACTTAGCAAGATCCCTGTCTCAAAATAAAAAATAAAGAAAAGAGGTTGAGGTGTCAGCTCAGTGGTAGAGTACTTGGCTACCATGTGTGAGGCCCTGGGTTCAGAAAGGAAAGAAATGCCAAGGTATCTTAGACATAAACTTGAGCATGAATTCCTCTCCCTGCGTCAACATGCAGATACACCTGGCTACTTCATTACTACTTGGTACCACCACCAATAAGGAGCATTTATAATCCTATGGTCAAGGCACAAAGATGACATGAGACATTGTTTTCACAATTTGCAAAGATAGCTTTTAGGAAGGCTTGATAAGTTATACCTGCTGCTCTGAGTGCCCAGAAATGGAATGAATGTCTCAGAAAGCAGGAAGTCATGTCATTGGTGGGACAGTCAAGCTAGACTACTTTTGGCACTTATCATGGAAGGGACATGTGCCAAGAAATAAAAGTGGCCTAGATCAAGTGATGGGCTGGGATTTAGCTCAGTGGGTAGAGCTCTGCGCTGCAGTCTCTGAGGCCCCGAGTTCAATTCCCAGCACCGCAAAAATGGGAGAAGGGCCTGGCAATCCACTCCCAAGGCAATCCTGAAGCACTCAGCCATTGAAAACCCTATAAGGGTCGCTATGAGTCGGATACCGACTCGACGGCACCTAACAACAACAACAACAGATCAAGTGAAAAGTCTCCTCATATCTGAGAGTCTGTGAACTAAAATAATACAAAGATCAGGAGATCACCTAACCTGAGGAGTTGGGAGATGACAAGGATTTTAATGAGAGTGTTTTTAAAGATATCTAGTAAGTATGCTCTAGTCACAAGCACCCAGGAAGAGCTAAAATTTTGAAGATAAAATGGAATTTCAACAAAATAATGAAAGACATAAAAGCCAGTGTGGTAGTACATGTCTGTAAGTCAAGCATTCAGGAGGCAGGGAGAGAAGACTCTAGGAGAGTGAAGAGAAAGGAGGAGAGGGGAGGGGAGGAGAAGGCAGGAGAGAAGGGAGGGAGGACAGGGGATCAACAATGGGTCTCTTGCCCCTACACCTTTCCTCTGTAATAAGGCAATACTTTGCTATAGTGTTTACTAATGTCAAACAAAAATTTCTCTCCAACTTGTTTGCCTCTGTAATAAATAAATTGCAGTTTCCCCGCAACACCGGAATATTATTTCTTAAATCTCCAAAAACAAATATGTGATATTTGTCATCTGAAGTCCTCTGTGTACTAAACCATGCTTACCTACTGTGGAGTTTAACAAAACCTCCCTGCATATTCTACATTCCCTGGTTATTTCCTTTCTGTAGATCCAGCCTTGTGTCCTCTAACACTAACCAGAGGTAGCTCTGTTTATCAGCCTCCAGGCCTCCTGTTCTGAGCTAGTAATTTCTCAGTAGTCTTAAAATTCCCTGATCATCAGTGGTAGCTCCATAAAGGTATTTTTCAGTGGGCAACTAGTGTCTGTGTGGATAGAGTACTGGAATGGAGTAATATAGAGATGTGGGCTCTAGTTTCTATTTCATCTATGAGCTAAATGACCCTAGGAAAGTTATTAGTTCTCTCATATGAGAAGACTGAGAGTACATAGAAACCTTAATGTGTAAAGTTTGCCAGAAAATACGGACATAGTCAAAGTATGTAGATTCCATTCTCTGACACATTTAATCCCTCAACCAGAGCTCAAAGACCTCTATGAAGTGGCACTTACTTTCAGATCAGATACTTTATTCTCCAATTGATACCAATGAGGCTAAGAAGTTCCAGTTATTAATTCCACTTCAAAGTTGGGAAGGGACTAGAGTGCAGTATTTTTGAGCCTCACAAACTGAGTCCTGGCTTGCCCAACTGAAGGTAAACTCTCCCCCTTACTCTGTACACACTGATACCATATTATAACCAATAGGTTTCACACTGGTTCTTTTGCTTTAGTCAAAGCTATCTGTATTTCTACTAGATGAAGGTCACACAGGATGTGAGTTTCAAGATATCACAACTAGTGACTGGGCTAAAACCAGAACCCAAACCAGTGCTTGCTGGGGAATTGAACCCAGAGCCTTGTGCATGCTACGCAAGCACTCCATCACTGACTATATTGCCAGCCCCAAACCAGTGCTCTTTATTCCATGAATCATTTACCTTTTCCTAGTAAACTACTATCTGAGATGATAATGCCCACTTTGGATTCCATAATATAAAAGGTGTTTTAAAAGGAGTATTGGATTTCTCTTCAGAGCTGTTAGGGAGCCAACTCCACAGGGAGACATATATAGAGACATATATATTAATCTATAAAAGGCATCCTCCAGAGTTATTTATTGCATACCCCCCACAGCTTTGATCACCCTCAAAAGCCTCGTCTCCCTCTATCCATTAAGAAAAATTATCTGAACATATTGTTGTTGTTAGGTGCCACCAAGTTGGGTCTGACTCATCGGAACCTTATGTACAACAGAATGAAACACAACTCAACACTGTGCTGTGCACACCGTGGAATAGCAATTGAGGTAATCTCATGAGTTCCAGAACATACACAGGAAGACAGTGGTTCTGGTTCACAGATGTAGCTGATAGCACTGGTGCTGTGGAGCTAGCTGACCTCTGATTCATTTATTTATAGTCTTATAGTCAAGTAGGGTAGGTTTTCAGTTCTAAGCATAACTCACAGTCTTTATTCTCACTGTAATCTGAAAAGCCCAAATAGTAGGAGTACAGCTAAAAGAAAACAAGTTAAAAAATAAAAATAAATAAAACCCAGGGTCTTGCTCCATAGCCCAGGCTGTTCTGGAACTTGATACATAGACCAGGCTGACCTCAAACATGCAATCCTTCTGCCTTGAGCCCTCATGTGCTAAGATTACAGGCATGCACCACCTGTCAGGATCAAAATCTTTTTTTTTTTTTTTTTTGAGTACTTGGGCGTTGAACTAAGGGCCTTGCACATACTTTGCAAGTGCTCTAACCACTGGGATGTACCACTATCCCATTTTTTGAGACAGTCTCATTAGATTACATGGGCTGCCTCTAGCCTCAAACTCAAGATCCTCTTTCTTTAGCCTTGAGTCACTGGGATTACAGGTGTGTACCATCACACCTAGCTGAAATTTTGTGCTTTAAGCCCTCTTGGTGAGTTTCTCCAAATTCTGAAAATACCGGAGATAGGAGACCTGGGATTAAATTTTGGTCCTGTCACATAGTTGTTTAGTCCAGGCAAAGTAAACACTATATAAATGTTCATGTCAAGATGGCTCAGTATCAACAGTCTAGGAGTTAAAACTGCCATTTTTTCTCATCAAAAGTCCTCTATTCAGTACAACTTATTATACTTTAAAAAAATGACACTTAAGGGTTAGGAGTATCATTTAGTGGTAGAGCTCTTGCATACATGAGGCTCTTGGTTTGATCCCCAAAACCACATACAAAGATGTTTAAACCTATTTTCTTTTTCAAAAACATGGAGCAGGGCATGGTGGCACCCACCTGTAATCCCAGCACTCAGGTCGCTGAGGTAGGAGAATATGAGTTCCAGCCCAGTCTGGGTTACATAGTGAAACCCTGTCTCAAAAAACTAAAACCAATCAATTTATCAGTCAATTCTAGCACCCATGAATATTCCCACCCCCACCCCAAAGTGGCCTTCTGAGAAAAAAGGTCACCATAACTGCTTTAAACAGGATTGGATTAGATGGTCTACTGCCCCATGTAGGGCTAAAACATGACTTTTTAATGAGGCATGGGGGAGGACAAACAAGCCCAGATGAGACCTTCTAAAGGTTTGTACAAGACCCAAAAGAACTGCCTACATTTCTGTTGGGGGTTGGGTGGGGGTTGTAGTTACAGCGACCACCACACAGGAATAAACCTTAAGATTCTGAATCAAACAGAACCAAAACCAGAATCATCCTACAAGCAGAACACAATAGGTCTCATTATTCACTACGTAGACAGAAGCTGAGGCTAGTTTATGTCTTTATTAGGTAGTTCACTCTTCCCATATCTTACTCAATTTTATAATCCTAACATCTAGCACTATGCCTGAGGTTAAGTAATTATCTGATAGTGGCTGAACTGAAATATATATTTACGGGAATAAAATTGCTTTAAAAAACAGAGCAGACACAGTGTACTAAAATTACTTTATTACAGTTGATTTTTTAAACATTTCCTTTGCTATGATACAAAGGATACTTACAAACAAAATATTACATATGACCTTGTTTTCGCTCATGTTCTGACAACTTGGTAACAGCTTTAAATGCACAATCTATACAATTAATACAGGTTATATATGAACTATAAGGTATGCTGAACCAGAAGAATACTGACAATATACTGTACAATAAGCCTTACCAGTTAGTGCTGTGGACCATTTCTACCAAAACAAAAATGCACCTCTGCACAGTCACCTTTACCAGTTGGTGCTCACAGTGAGGGAGAGGCTTCTTCTTCATTGTAACCTTTGATAAGCCTCCATTGTGGGCGTCTGTTTGGTCCAAAAATTAAGAGGACTGTGTATATTTAGTCATCAATAAAGTGGTAGAATACCACACTTTCAACATAACCTCTTGTCAAAAAATCAGCCCTAGTTTTAAAAGACCACAAGTCCTTCGTCCACTATGAAAACCCTACAGGATCGAGGGCTTTAGGAGATGAGAAGATGAAGGCTGCCAAAAAAGGAGGCAAGAAACCAAGCCAAAATCTAGGTCTTGCAAAATCATCATTTTTCCCTTCACCAAAGGGAACTAGAAATGTACAAATTCATTGATGAACCTCAATGATAACATATCAGTTAGCTGATAACCCTCATTTTATCTGGACCCCTGACTTGTGGGAATAACTGAAAGAGATTGTGGATAATATAAGCCACTTTTAGAACAGAACATCTTGCTTAATTAAAATATTCCCTTTAGCCACCAATGCTGGTCCTGGGCTATGACAGGTGTGCATTCATCTCTCAATGGTCTACTCAGAAATGATAAGGTTACAGCTTTTTTTCTTTTCTTTTTTCTTTTTTTTTTTTTTAAATAAAAAAAGCAATTGACTGAAGCATTTTCTTTTTTTAGGTAAATAGCAAAAATAAAAATAAAAACCAGCTCTGGCATTTGCACAAATAATGCAAATGGAGTGAGATGGCTTTTAAGGAAGAGGTTAGTAGAAAGAAACGAGGGAAGTGAAGAAAATTCAGAGAAAACGATGAATTAATTTCCTTCTTTAAAAAATTTCTACATGTGCAAAAAATCATGCTGTTTCAGGAAAACAAAGGGAAATGAGTACATAAAACTAAAAATATAAATAATGTTTGGATGACTGGTAAAAGCAGAAACCAACCTGGGTTACAAAAAGGATTATACATTCAAGATGCTCTTAAACCCAGTGGGATAACTTATGTTAAAATTGTGTTAATAGTTAACTTTAAAAATCTCAAGTTTGTTTTTAAATCTTCACAATACAAGCAAAGCTGTTTTAAAATATACACTATACATATTTCTTATAGTCTCTCCAACCTCATTAATGCGCATTAGGCTTTTTCATATACTAAAACAAGGGGGTTCTGAAAGCTAAATTGCTTATAGTAACCCATTCATTATTTAAATGTTTAAAGTTTAAGTGGGTTAAAAACTTTAACAGACTTACATAAATAGGATTTAGCAACGCAAGTGTTAATTTAAAAAACTCTAAAGCATTTACAAATAATCAGGTTGGAACAGTCTAGGGAAGTTATGTGCACTATACTTTAAAATGTTATTTACATCAGACCATTGCTCTTGTAAAAATTTCCCTAAAAAGTTAAAAAAAAATTTTTTTTTGAGAACTAACCTGTTTTAAGCTAGCAGAGAAGGATCATAAAAGGAAAGGTAAAATAACAAAATTATCTCCTAATAGGAACCCTACACATCCCTCTTCACTTGGATTTTACTCCATGAAACCACTTGCAGTCTCTAATAGGCTCGTATATCAAGTGTCAAGATAATGTGATAAAATACCTTGTCAGATAAATTACTGGCCTCAAGTGGACTTTTTTTTTTTTTTTTTTTTTTTTTAATGTTTTCCCACTTGTGTCTCTGGCTTGGATTATTTTGGGACACATGTAATTAATTGGAGGGGCACTCTAAGTAGGCACGATTCCCATTTAATGTGGAAGAAAAGGCAGAAGATGCTGTTAGGAAGAAGGGGTGGTGGCTTCTTTGATAGTATGAAATGCAAGAAAGGACAACAGCACATTTGGCATGGGCACCAAAAAACAGGCTACACCAGGGCAGCCAACATTTTGATAAACTAAATATACCTGTTAATGACCCAAAAAAGGTGTTAGAAGGGTTCCAATACTCTCTAGTTTTTTGATATGTACCAAATGGTCACAGAGATCTGTGGGAATCTGCAAACTTTAGGCAGACATCTTTTTAAGTTACATAATTCTCTCTGTGACCATATGCAATTTATAGTAACAATAACGTTCATGCCTAGGCAATGTATTTGAGGGCTAAGAAAAAGCAACATGTGCCACTGAGAGAAACCTGTTACCATATAAGTGGTCTTCATGCTTTCAAGTGGCTCTAATATACCTTGGATACTAAGCCAAGCCATGCAAAAGCAAAGAGTACATACTTTTCATTAACATTGGTATCTCATTTCTAAATCACTGACTTCAAAGTTGCCATAGAAACATATAACACAAGTACTGAAAGCATACAATCGAGGGCTCAGAGATTTTTAAGAAATGTATTTCCCTCATCCATGTTCACCAGTCTTTAGTACCTTGGCTACAAGGCATATCAGAGGAAGGGAGACTAAGTGAGGGTGATGACTAAGGAACATATGTAATTCTGGAAATAGGAAAAATGTTCCAGAAATGGGATCAGTGTGCCAGCTATAAGCATAATTCATTTGAAAATTCATTTAAAGAGCCCATAAACAGTCCCACACCATAATGTTGTCACCTGCGCAATTTACATAAACATTAACACACTTGCACTTTATAGACAAAACACACTTCTGTAAACATGGCCACTGGGGGAGGGAGGCTCCCTATACCTCATTCACGGTTGAGGAGATGTAATCATTATATTAAATAAAATTACTTAGCTTCAAAAAATTTCAAACCTGATCAATGATTAAGCTTCATTTCCCCCTGTTTAACAATATTTAAGCATTAATTCTAAAAATGTCACCTAAGATGGTTTCAGGGTTAGATGCTAGAACCACAACTGGCAATGACAGCAACTCCTCTCTAGCTGGCACAGACTTATAAACTTTAGTACAAAACCAAAAAAATACAGAAACTAGGTCAATTTGTTAGCTACATATTTACAGATAATTACATGATTTTTCACTCACAATTGCTAAAAACTATGAGTGAAAGGAAACTGTGCAGGTTGAATTACCCGTACTTTGGGGGGAATTCTTGGGCAACAAGATACCCTTTTTCATTCATTCAGAAATCTCACCTTCTCTCTACTTTTCAAGGCAAACTACCTACAGATGTTAAGAATAGTATATCCAGTGGGCATCCTGCTGTTGATTAACATTTTTCTCCATTTAAAGAAGAACCCTTTGTATAGTATATTTCAAAACAAAACCAAAAACCCCCAATACAATCAGACAAACACATACATACACACAAAAATCTGAAACTTCAAAAAGTTGGGATTGCTGGGAAACAGTTAACAGTGATGGTGACATAGTACCAAGCTCCCCAGTTTTAATTCTCTGCCTTTATTTCCTTTAAAAGATAGCTATCTTTGGGTGGATGAGAAGTGCAAGTTCAAGAAACCCTCAACAGGCAGATAAGGTGCTTATTCATATATTTCTTATGATGTGAAGACTACCATGGGCCAAATGGGTTCTCTTCCTTTGATGAGTGAAATTTTTGGAATCTGAATCTAAATGAGGAAAAAAATTAGTCAATTTTACTTTAAAAGGGGCTACCAGGATTCAGTAGAAAATATAAATGCATAAAAAAGGAAGAATTCTCAGCTTCACTTTTTTTTTCTAGACAGTGTTTAAAAACTTCTTTACAAATCAATAGTCATTTCCAATGTTAGATCTACTGTGTGATTTCATAAAAGTGCAGACAATATAACCAGACACAGCAAAACAGACTTCAATCAGTAGTCCTTGCATACAAGAGGCAAATATGGTAAGTGTACAGCACACTCTTCATCCTTTAAAGAATCTGAGGATGGGAAATTTCCAGTTAACAACTAAGAGTGAATAAGTGCCTTTTAAAAGGCAACGCTACAACGTGGGTGGAAATACTATCATATTAGATGGGGGAAAACAAAATAGAAAAGTTGTTTCTCTTCAACAATGATGTGTATTTCAGTAAGCAGCTCAAAAATGACAGCTCAAGTTTTGACTTTGCTCATTAGAGAAGGTCCTAAGAAACTAGAATCTCTTCTTCCACCATTAAAGGAGATTTACACTTATACACTTTAAATATATTATTTTCTGACTTGAATACACATTAGAATGTTTCACATTGTGAGCATGCAACAAAATGCAAAACTGAATAAACCTCCAAGGAAAGGGTTGCTGTGTTGGGCCAAATCTCTGCTTGAATAGTAGTGGCTCAGAAGGGGTAAAAGGTGCAGAAAGAACGTGCTATTAGGAAGCAAGAAGATGCAACTAAAAGGAAAAAGCCCTTCACACCAATACCATATCCTTCTCTCCCAGTGGCCATTTCCTGTTAATTTCGCAGTTCAAGAGAACCTTAGATGCTTTAAGTAGTAGTAATTCCTTTCCTGGTTGTTCTGATCCTCAGCAAAACATATAATTAATTATTAGTATTAATGGAGAAAAAAGAATGGATCAATGGCATCACTATTAAGGAATACAGAAAGTGTATAAAGATTGCATGACTCATTGGTTCTTTTTACCATCTTTGCAGAGCAATCACCACCAGTGTTCTTACTTTCCACAGTTCATCTCTCTCTGCATCACTTATCTTTTTTTGCATCACACTATGATGCAATATGAACTCAACAGAAACACTAACTGGCTCCTTCCCCAGCACAATTTTACTGCATTGCAACTTATGGTTCCATATTTTACTTAATTTTCTATCCATTCACACAAGTGCTAAGAAGGGATTAAAAAGGAAAAAAACTGCATCTAACAATCACCTTCTCATAAATATCAACCCAGAGAATTCATTCTTTTAAAACACATGCATTCTTGTCTTAACTAAGGATTGAAGTGACAAAACTTAACAAAAACAAAAGAACCTTAAGTGCCCTGATGGAAATGTACAGTATGAATTACATCCATCCACCTATACACACATATAGACACTCATATGTATATACAATATATACATACAAATGATAATAACTATACCAAAAATGTGCATATTTAACAGTTTTAGAAAGCCAGTAGATCATGGTATAATACAATTTATTTTCACTAGTGAATGGCACAAATGCAGAAATGCAAAGGAGGTGTTTCAAGTACAATGAAGTTATTTTTCACAGGTGAAAATAAATCGTATTATTCCAGTGTCCAACACAATGTATTCTATTAAAGTTTAAAATGTCAGACATCTAGTATTTAGAGAAGCAAAAAGTTACTAAAGTCTGTTTTATGGTCTGAAAAAGACAGAGTTTTTAATTTTTGCAAAGGGGGTGAGGAAAAATTGGTTAAAGTGGGAGAAAGTGTCCAGGACAGCTTCTTTAGTGTTTTGAATGGTGTTTACTTGATGTCCAGGCAGCCAAAAGTCAAGAAATTCAACTTACCAGTATGTTCTTGACGTAGAGTACTAAGCATATTACACCTATGGGTGTGACTTCAAATGCAAGATTATTCATTTCTATGTATAGAAATGATTAAAAAGATTGGTAGCTCTGAATAAATATAAACATTTTTCAGCTAACATTATCTATATAATGAAAATGATTTCAGATACTTTAATTTGGGTCTAGATCTGACTTTAACAAGAGAGAAAAAAATATGAGTAAATGGAAGGAAATGTAAGTAGACAAAAAAAGTTTCAAGGTATGAGGCTTTGCATTTTTGAAATGCTAACCCCCCAAAAAGAAGGGTTAACCTAAGAAACTTTTCACGGTCAGGCTCTGGATACCAGATATGGCATTTATAACTTCTGATATGCTGCACAGATTTTTCATACTTTAAATTCCTTAAACACATATATGATGAGTGAACACCAACAACTGGAGAGGAGGTAGTGTTAATTTGATCAAATGCTGACATTTCCACTCAGATTTAGAAAGTGCTTGCTCTTTCTTCAGGATATCTGAAAATTCTTTTTCTGCTACTAGTTTTACTCTTAGTGATTCCTATGAGATTCCTCAGAAGTTATATCCCACAAACACACATAAACCAATTAATTTGAATCATTTTTGCAAACTACATGTTTTAACTAAAATTAATTTAATTAAAATTAATTTAATGGTATAATCCAGGTTCAGTCATGACCTACATATAAAAGTGGTTGCCACAAAATTAAACTAGATAAGCAGCCCTACTTAAGTAGAGTCAGTTTTCAATCACACTTTTATTAGGTATATCTGATATGAGTTGACTCAGAAACTCAGTTTGACTAACTGAAACTCCTAACTGGACTTTAAAATCTATCACTGGTAGTACTCTAAGTTTGAAAGAGTTTTGTTTGCAAATCTGATGAATTTCCCTATTCTACTCCTCCAGTAGTAGGCAGGAGGCAGATCTATGAAGAATGTTATTTATTTATTTATTTGTAGTACTGGGAGTTGAACTCAGGGTCTGATGCATACTTGCTTTTTCAAGCACTCTACCATTGAGGTGTACCCCCAGCCTTAAAAAAAAATTTTTTTTATTAATTTTTATCATGAGACAGGGTCTTGCTAAGTTACATAGGATGGCTGTGGCCCCAAACTTGTGATCCTCCTGCCTCTGCCTCTCAAGTTAGTGGGATTACAGGCATGTATCACCACACCCAGACTTGAAGAATGTTTTTTAAAGGCATTAAATTCTATTATATGTTGGACATTTTGTTACATTCTAAAGCTTTTATCATTTTCCTCCAAATAGGCAGAATTCTCAATTTGCTTGAAATAGTGTATAATGTTTGAACACAAAAAAGGATAGTGAGAAGACTAAAAGCCCTTTTAATTAGATATGACAAGTATATATCATGTTTACCTAAAAACTGTAATCTGCAACAGACTAAGAGGATGACTCATTAGAGTGCAATTTAAAACACTACTTAGAAGTGTGTGTGAATTCCACTGTGATTTGTGATCTTGGTTTTTAATGAAAGGATTTATATTAAAATATTAATTTTCTTCTAGTTACTTTCAAATCAATGTCAAAAACTCCTAAAGGGGGAGGAGGCACGGAGGTTAGAATGACATACCTTGGGAAGATTTCAAATGTGGCTGGAAAAAAACTAAGACTTCATCAGAGATAAATTACAATTTGGTCACTAGTTTGCTTTAGGTGAAGAGTGTTACTGTGATGGACTTGGACAGTTTTACCTTGGAGTTCTCTGACTACATGAAAAGCAAGATCCAGAGTTAGCAGCAAGGGTTCTTCAAGACAACTGAAAAGGGTGCAAGACAACAACTTCTAAGAAACTCTGAGCTGTCATTGAACAAGATAGTTTTTTTCAAGTCATTTTCACAGTTCCCCACCCACCTCCAACTCAACTTCCAGATAAGCAAAGGAATAACATCTGACTTTTAACATTGGGTTGATCCTTCATTATAAAACAAAATAAAACACTCGCCACCCTCAAATAAAAATGTTAGCTTTTGTCAAGAGATTCCTTGACCACTATAATTTACTTTAAAGGTTTTTTTTTTGTTTTTGATTTTTCACTTGCCAAACTTCCTAGTTCCTTTTCAGTAGTATTTTAGCACTGAGACTTGAGACGTCTAGAAGTGGTGTTTCCTATCACGTGATGTTAACATGATCCTAAATGGTCACTAAGTCTCAAGGAACTATAAGTTTGTAAGGTACTGCAGCAACAAAAACAGCAATTCAAAAACAGAGGACCTGCACATGCAGCAAAATCTACAGTGGTGAAGAGAATTAGTCAGCAGCTGGTAGTCATTGGCTCAGTGACTCCTGGTTTACTATGGCAACTAAACATTTAAATAATTGACTATTCTACTTGCAAACAGGAAACCCCATAAGCCAAAAGGGGATAATCAAATTATGTCTATGTAGTGTGATGAATATACTAATAGATGGCAGTTTCAAATATGGCATCATTCAAATACCTCTGGCATTTGATTTGTATTGGCTATATGTCTTTGTTTTTGTACAAACAAAATAAAAGTACTGTTTGGGGTCTTGAGACTTACAGAGCTTAGCTAAGTGAGATATCACAGTATAAGCAACAAAATGTTGATATATATAAGTGTGTGTATATATATACATATACATACACACGTATATATATATACACACACATACACATGTACATATATGTGCATGCTTCATCTTCTCACTCTGTTGTTGGATATATCTATCATATGAATTTTCAGGGGCTGCCTCACCCTATTGGTCTCCCCTTTGAAAGCTTGCAGGCTTGTTAGTGCAATCCCCACACAGCTTAAGCAACTCCATCTCACTATGACATGAAGAAGGCACAACTAAATGGACGAAAATCATCGACAAACTTATGAAGCATTCAGAAAAAGAATTAAATTGTTTCCTATGATCTGAAAAGGCCAATCCTTTTGTGCTCATGGGTTTCTGCTTTTTCACTCCAAATGAGGCTGAGAAGTCAGACCAATTTAACAAAAAAATAACTGGTGGGGGTTGCAGGTATGCTTTAATAATAATTGGTTTCAGCATATGCTGCCTGCTGTCAGTGGCTCATACAAATTTTGAATATGGAGGAAGGCTTTGGATCTTCTCACAAACTTCTTAGGATATGGACACTCTAAAGTGATGACTCAAGTCATTTGGCTGCATTTTATTTTTTGCAGTGTTCAGAAAATACCCCCTCTATTTAGTCAATTTTTTTACCACACATGAGAAATTTATCAATTCCCCTTTTTGAAATTTCCCTAGAAGTTGAAACATACAACACACACACACACACACACACACACACACACACACTCACACACACACACACACACCTGGCAGCCAAATACTATGACATCCCAATTAGTAAACACAAACAGAATGCTTTACAAAAACAAATAAAATATACCATATACACTCAGCTTCCACACTGTTGTACCCAAGTGGGGAGGCTGCTGTGACGATGTCTGTAGGCAGTTTCTTTTGGCAGACAGCTCCATCGGAATTGCCACTCTCAATTATTAAGTTATGTATAAGACATGTGTGACCCATTGGATATTTGTGAAGTGACACTCGTGCTTCTGCTCATGCCCTGCTCCGT
Source organism: Pedetes capensis (assembly GCA_007922755.1). NCBI lineage: Eukaryota > Metazoa > Chordata > Mammalia > Rodentia > Pedetidae > Pedetes > Pedetes capensis. Next base: position 14,361 of record VMDO01005424.1, on the reverse strand, counting down.
CCGTCCCCCAGAAGCTGTCCGCCTCAGAGCCTGGGGGCTATTGCGGACTCCCATACTGCTACCTCGAGGTACCCCTTGCATTGGCCCTGAGGGATGACCCCATGGCTGGGGTCCACCTTGCATTGGATGGCCCCAAGCTTGTGGTGGGCCACCCATAGGATGACCCCAGTGAGGTCCTGGACCCCCAGCAGGATTGTGAGACCAACCAGAAGCTCCCGGGTAGCTATGGCTGAATGCCTCAGGAGAGAGATTAGAAAGGACCATGTTACTAAAACCTAGTCTCATGCTTTCAGAGTCAAAAGCTTCAATTTCTCTGGCTTGACGCTCCAGCAGGCTTCGTATTCGTTCTGTGCGTTCATTCTGCAAAGCCAACATTTCTTCTTCAATCTGTTAGGGGTGGGAAGAGAAGCAAAAACAAGGCCAATTTATTTTTTTTAGATGTATAAACTAAGGACGCAATATTTACTCAAAATAATTACTAGCTATTTTATGCACATATATTTTTAAAAGATTTTAAGGAGATATAATGTAGTGATCATATATAACATACTTCTAACATGTGCAAAATTAAGTTCTTAAAAGCAAAGGTAATAACCTCTACTGAAGTAATAAGGCAATTATCATCAGTAGCTGTTAAATCCATAGCTGTTAAATTTGTTGGAAAAAGAAAATAAGGAGAAATCAGCTTTATTAAATATCAGATACCATGTCATTCTAATAAAATACACAAATACATTAGTGAAATGGCAATAAAATGAAGAGCCTAGTTTGTAGGTCTTTAATGCAGAACAGGAGTGGAGTTGTAGCTCAGTGGTAGAGAGTATGCCAACATGTACCAGGCCCTGGGTTCCATGCCTGAGCACTGCAAACAAACAAACAAACCAATGAACAAACAAAACAATAAAATTTAAGGTGACTTTTAAAACAAATGACACAGTAAAACTGGCCAGCCACATAGAAGGAATTAAAAATGGATCAACTTCTTAAGCTACATATAAAAATATATTCCCGATGGACCAAACGCGTAAGTGAAAAACAAACAAAAATCTATGATAATCTCATTAAAAGTTAGAGATCATGTATAATGAGAATTTAGTGGTTGGGTAGTCATCATAATCAGTTCTGGAAAACTGTAAGGTATTACAAATAAATATAGCTGATTGTATACAAATGATTCATATGGAAAAATACATATAAAGTACATTTTAAAATATTTGAAGAACTTTTTATTGGATATCTGACTCTACCAATTAATATTAATATTACTTAAAAGTGGGACCAGACATTACATGTCTTGATGTGATGCAAAATGAAGCATATAGTAACCGGTATGAAAAAAATCACTGCAAAAAGATAAGCATATTGCCTGCACTCAGAAGGCCAAAACAGGTGGATCTTGAGTTTTGAGGCTAGCTTAAGCTACACAGCAAGACTGTATACTAATTAATTAACAATTTTTAAAAAGGTAAAAAATTCCTTGCAAAACTTAAACTGAACTTAAATAAAATCATGCCTCTGGATCTAACTAAAATTGAGAGGCAATATTGGGAGGAGAGGGGAAGGTACTAAATGATACCTAGAGGATACAATCAGCCAAATCACCTTTAGACATTTCTATAGGGCAAATGATCCAATCCACAATGGAAAAAAGAAAAAGGAAAAAAAAAAAAAAAAAAAAAGGCGGGGAGGGGAGATGGGGCATGGTTATTACAGAGTAAGAAACTTAAAAGACAATTAACCCAATGTAAAGTATGGACTTTGTTTCAACCTCAGTCCAAATAAACCAACTGTAAAGAAGGTTTTTTTTTTAAATAAAAGGAGAAATTTAGACATTAAAAGATCATTATTGGTTTTTTTTTACTGTCACAATAGATTTACAAGCCAGAAGCTATGGCATATACTTGTAATTCGAGTGACTTGGGAGGCAGAGGCAGGAGGATAGTGACTTCAGGGCCACAGAAAGCCTGCACAACTTAGTAAGACCCTGTCTCAAATTAAAAATAAAAAAGGGGCTTGGAGCGCAACTCAGTGGTAGAGCGTTTGCTTAACATGCATAATGCCCTGGGTTCAACAACAGTTCAGTACCACAAAACAAAAACAGATTTACAGATATAGGATGAAGTGAGTCACTCTAATAGGGGAGGAAGAAAGTGTATGCTTTGCATGTGCTCTACCACTGGACTGCACCACCAGCCTATTTTTTACTTTTTATCTTGAATAAGGATCTTGCTAAATTAATGCAGGCTGCTTCTAGCCTCAAACTCCTGCCTCTCCGAATCACTGGGATTGCAGTTGTGTGTCACTGCACCCAGCTAAGGCAGTCTTCTTAAAGAAGATGGTTTTTTAAAGGAAGAACAGAAATTTACAAGGAACACAAGGAAAAAAAAAAAGACATTTATATCACAGGATATATGCAAAGGCATAGAGTAATAATAAAATAAGAGGAGTGTGGAGAAATACAAACAGGCCAGAATGGACTAGAGTAAGAAGAGTTTCAGAATTACTGTCCTAAGTATAAACTTGTTAGAAAAAAGGTTTACAAAGTTATTTCACACAAAAGGTGAAGGAGGATAGATTAAATATAAGTTCTTCTGAGGGAAAGATACTAAATTGTTAACTATGGTGGTTTCTCAGTGGTGCAATTAAGGACAATTTTTATTTATTATTTATGCTTCTCCATATTTGTCAAGTTTTTTTTTAAATGTATGGCTGGGGGCATAGCCCAGTGGTAGAGTACTTGCCTAGCATGCACAAGGTCCTTGGTTCAACCTCCAGTATGTGGGGAAAAAGTATATTTGTAAAATAATTTTCTCATTATTTCAATATCTCTTTATAAAATACTCAATTCATACAGAATTAAGTTTCCATTTCCCTAAGGACTCAAGAACTTTAAACTTTTCCTTTAAATATTTAAATGCAAAAACCTCAAAATTTCATTCACTAAAATATTTACTTTAATTCAAGAGATGGAAACATGATGGAAAAGTGGTGAGGATATAACTGATTTATTTTCTGAAAGGAAATCAAGATTTAAAAAAAAAAACTCTAAATACATTAATGCCTATCAACATTATACCCAATAAGTATGCTTCAACTTTGTTTGCTGCCCAGTTTTTTTTTGTTTGCTTGCTTGTTTTGTTTGATATGAGGTCTTGCTAAGGTGCTCAGACATGCCTAAAACTTGTAATCCTTTCCCCTCAGCCTGGGATAACTGGCACATGTCACCATATCTGGCTCTGTCCTTATATCTTTTAAAACATGTTAATTATTACTGCAAACCAGAAAGGAAGTTTCACTGAGCAAAGAAAAGTTACCATAACTAAAGTTTTCAGACATTCTCCCAACTTGTCTTCTTTGAAATCAAATGTGGTATTTTTGTGTGGACACTTGCATTTCCACAAAGAATGGTCTTACAAGGTGCTTCAATTATTAATTCTTACTTAAACACTACCAACCAAGATGTTGACACTAAGTGAAACACTGAGATAAAATTAAGTGAAATGATGACAAAAAAAAGACCATGCATGTACACTTTGGAACTAGTTTTTATAGACGTACAAAATTCATATAGAAGTTAACATAGTTATATGTTGTTATCTAGCTGAAAAAGTTAATGTAAATGGAGGTGAGAAAAGTTGAACTATGACTTCTCATATATGTAAAGCTCACTTTGTTGGTGCCTCAACCTAAAGGAACAACTTTTGGTTCATCTGGAGGCTTAAAATAATATTCAAACAGAATTATTATATTTACTAATATTCATCCCAATTCTGCTTCTACTTATTTTCAGATGATTTCTCCTAATGTATACAACCAATAAGCACAAAGTGCAGAAAATACAGCTGTTATGGTCTATCAAAGTTTTTTTACTTTTGGTGCTTGGAGGTTGAACCCCAGGTTTTGCACATACTTTCCAAGTGCTCTACCACTGGGCTATACCCCCAGTTCATTTTTATTATTTTTTTTTAATTTTGAGTGAGGGTCTTATTAAATTACAAAGGCTGTCTCTGGCTTTGGACTTGTGATCCTCCTGCTCAGCCTCCTGGGTTGCTGGATTACAAGTCTGTGTCACTGGCCCGAGTAGTTTTTTTTTTTTTTCTTTTGGTGCTGGGAACTGAACCCAAGGTCTTGTGCACACTAAGCATGTGCCCTATCACTGACCTATATACAGCTCCAATTTTTCAAAGTTTATAGAGAGAGGGCCCATTATCAGATTGCCTTGTGGTCATGTATCTCAATGGAAATGTAAACAGTTCTATAAATCAAGTAACATCTCAAAGAACTATAGATTTATAATCTCTTTATTCTTTTAAATACTAAGTAATCTTATTTATTTTTCCACTTTCCAAGTAATATAAAACACATTTAAAAAGCAACAAAAGGAGTCAATCTATCATGTTAATATAGCCACTACTAACATTACTTCAGGGCTGGGATTTAGCTCAGTGGGTAGAGCGCTGCGCTGCAGTCTCTGAGGTCCCGAGTTCAATTCCCAGCACCGCAAAAATGGGAGAAGGACCTGGCAATCCACTCCCAAGGCAATCCCAAAACAGTCAGCCATTGAAAACCCTTTGAGGGTCGCTATGAGTCGGATACCGACTCGAAGGCACCTAACAATAACAAACATTACTTCAACTTAAATATAATTTGTTTTTTCAATTCAAACACCAAAAACATTTCTCCATGTAAATACTTTCTTAAGCCATTGTTTAAATGGCTAAGTAAGATTTTATTAATGGGGCCAGGGATAAAGCTGGGTGGTAAGGTGTGTGCTTATTAGCATGCATAAGGACCTGAGTTTGATCCCCAACAAACAAATCCCCCAAAAAACAAAAACAAAAACAAAAATATTTAATTGAAAAATGAGAAAACAAACATATGTTCCTGCCTAGTATATGGATTTTTTAAAAAAAGATGTTATTAGTGGCTTGGCCATATTTACTTAATTATATATCTATATAAAACATTATAATTAACAAAATAATTAACATTATTTTCCCTATATTTTGGATTTCTTTTCCTTAGAATAAATTCTCAAAATTTTAAATACTTAACATTTCAGACGTTCAATATACACCTCTAATGTGGTTCCCAATATGTGTTAGCAATGTAGAGGACTGCCACTGCAACTTCACCAATAATTAATAGGTGAGCTGGGCGCGGTGGTGCATGCCTGTAATCCCAGTGGCTCGGGAGGCAGAGGCGGGAGGATTACAAGTTCGAGACCAGAGGCAGTCTGCGTAACTTAGCGAGACCCTGTCTCAAAAAAAATAAAAAAAATGGGCTGGGGTGCAGCTCAGTGGTCCAGCACTTGCAAAGCATGCGGGCGCAAGGCCCTGGGTTCAACCCCTCGTACCACAAAAAAAAAAAAAAAAAAAAAAAAAAGGCATTGGTTTTATGCCTACATTTTACTAAGCTGTGTATATATATGGATTTGTTTCATACACTGAAATAAGAATATACCTAAGGTGTTAATTGTTGTTGTTGTTGCTCTGCTTAATTCTGAACCATTAGAGGTGGAGCTCTAATTACAACTACACTTTAATATTACTATTATTTCTCTCACAACCCTGTTGTTCTTGTTAGTGCTGCTGACTTGGTCCAACTCATAGCAACCATATGTATAATAGAACGAAAACACTACCTGACACTGTCTGACAATTCTCCTCTGCTATTCATAGGGTTTTCAATGGCTGATTGTTTTGGGAGTAGGCTGCTGGAACCTTCTCCCAAGCCTACAGCATCCAGTATTTCAAGGTGGTATTAACCAGGCCCGACCCTGCTTAACTTTCTAGAAGAGATGAGATGGGAGGCCAGGGTGGTATTGCTGTAGACTTACAACCCTATTCCTGAAATAATATAGGCAGTTTTCCTTTTAGTGAACTTTTGAAGAACATGAAATAGAATTTTAGATTGACTTTTAAATATGTTGGAATCAGATTTAGGAAATCCTTATGTGAGACAAATAAGATCTTTCAAAATTTGTGTTGGGTCTATCCTTCCCATCTTGAATAAGAAACACAATTGTGATCATTTTTAGAGGCAAGTACCTCTCAGAGAAGCCACTAAGACAGACAATTGTGCCACAGAAATAGTAACACCTTTGTAAAATTTTTGTGTTTTTATGTATCAGTTAAAAAGTGAACACAGGCTGGAAGGGTGTTGCATGTCTGTAATCCCAGCAACTGGGGGTGGGGGTTAGAGGCAGGAGGATTGCAAGTTTGAGACCAGAGGTAGCCTGCATAGTAACTGACTGAGATCCTGTCTCAAAATAAAAAGTAAAAAAAATAAGCGGGGGTGTGGCTCACGTGTGAGGCTTTGGGTTCAACTCCCCAATACTGAGACTGGGGATCAACATAATTAAAGAGAGGGAAAAAAATAGAAATAGTAGTACCTTATTTAGGTGTTTTTTAAAAGATATATGGAGGTGGTACTCAGAGTGCATACCTAACATGTGTGAGCCCTGGGTTCAATTGACAGAATCACCACCACCAAAAATAAAAAAAAAATTAATTTTTTAACTTAATTAAAGACACTTTATTTTTTATCACAAGAACTATAGGAAAAAATAGAAGAATCTCTACAGGCCTATCATCCAGAAATAATGATGGATTTAGGAAAACGAATGGAAAAGTACTAACAATCCTCACAAGACTTGAGACTACACCAGCTGTTAGGAACTTATAACTTAAGAACTTTGAAACACAGCTATGAATCCTGGATATAACTGATACTCTATCATTTCTCACAATGAATGCCTTCCCTCTCTTTACTTCTCAAAAATTTTGTCCTCCACCCTCTCCCCAACACACACACACACACACACACACACACACACACACACACACACACACTCCTAGTACTCTGAAGGATGGAAATTCATTGGGGATTTCTAGTTCTATTCTCTAATATGTCTGACAAAAAATAAGTCAAAAAAAGTAAAGATGTATCTAGAAGTAACATTTTTCAGCCTGACTTTTCACCTGTGTGGAACTGGTTTTACCTTCTGTCCCTCAGTAATCTTCCACCAATCTGCACAGTTCCAGGTCAAGGATGTATGAGTAAAGTATATATTCCTGATCCTTTGTCCCTGCCTCTCCCAGGCAATTACTGCAGTTCTTTTTCTTCACTATTCAAGTCTTTCTCCAACCTCCTTAGGTAGAGCTAGGTACACAAAAGAAGTGAGGAATATGGAGCCAGAGCTGCTACTCTCAAAATTCAACTGTCTTCACATAACCTCATATTCTTTCTTTAGCAATTAATTATATTCCCTTGATTTTTTTTAGAACTCATTAGTTATAAGGTCTACTATATGGCCACAAAAATTGGACCAGTAATTTTAAAGAAAAAAAACAAAAAACAAAAAACAAAAAACTACCAAACTAGAACTAAGGAAATAAGGTATTATAGAAGAAATCTAATGTAACCTGTTAATATCAAAATATATTTACAAAAGTGCTTTTGATAAAAGCAAATATGAGAACAATTATTGTCCTTCTATTACTTATACCTTTTGTTCTAAGAGTGCTCTGCGGAGGGAGACCCTCTGTTCAAGCTCCCGAAGCTCTCGATCATGTTGTGCCTCAGCCTGCATCTTGATTTTGCTCTGATATGCATTCAACAGCTCCAGTTCCTGCTGCAGCTGCATCTTCAAAACCTGGCATTCTGCTTCCTGTGCTTCATCCAAACGCAGCTAAGAGAAAGAGAAAGAAAACAGATATATCCTAATGTGAGCTATTCATTCATGACCTATGGGAAAGAGAAGCAGTGACAGAAGACAGACTACTCTTTTGCAAGCGACACAATTGTTCCCTCTTATATCCTGGAGAAAACCATTTCTAAAAAAGAAAGGCACAAAAACAAATGACAGCAGTATGAAGATAAAGCTATCATAAGGTGTCTGGATGATGCTGGAATAACTACATATCCCTTAAGAAAAACCTAGAATCTAATTAGGTTATATAAAGCCCTCAATCTCTTCCTCCCCAGCGGAAATAACTATAGGACAGATACTAACAAACTACAGCCTACAGGCCAAATCTGGGCAGCAACTTATTCTGTTTGTTCAGCCCAGTATCTAAGAATGTTTTTTACATTTTGGAATGGTTAGATAAGTATCCACAAAATATCCTCAATTTTGCCTCCTGTCTTGCAAAGGCTAAACTATTTATTACCTGGCCCTTCAAGAAAAAGTTTGCAAAATGTTTCATATTTGCACTCAAATGTGATCATTTGGATTCCCAATGAAGTACTACTTTTTGCCTACTGCTTACTGAAGCTCCAGTTCTAATCTTCTTGATAAACTGTTGGGATCTGTGCCTATACGAGGACTATACAGAACCTCATGTCTAAATGTATCAGTGAAATTCTATGTGCACCATGACATTTCAAAGCAAGGTTGAGAGCAGGAAGAATATGATGACCACTACTATTTCCTTAGCGACAGGACAGCTATCATTTCTAACTTTTAATTCATTCAGGTGGCAAAAGAAAAGAGGCACTAAATTTGTTTTGCCTAAACAAAACAAACTCACAGCCTGTGTGGAGAGCATTTCATTAATGCTGTGATCATACTGCTCAGCCAAGATGGCTAACTTCCGGGTCTGCTCCTCCTTGAGCCTTTTCAGAACAGCTTTGTGCTCACTCTTTGGTGTAGTCTCCAGTAGGTGATTTCTTAATGCTTTGTACTGCCTGGTTTGGATTTTGCAGGTATCCTGAAACTGCTTTTTTATTTGGAGTTCTTTAGACTGGGAAGAAAAAAAAAATAGGTGTATATAAGTTTTAACATACAGCATTTGGTATACCTTATATTTGTATACTTAGCAGCCCACTCCAAAAAACAAACAAACAAACAAACAAAAAACACCAACAACAATCAGCTATTGAAAACTTTATGAATAGCAAAGAAGCACTGACAATAGTGCTGGGCATGGCATAGTGTCGGGTTGTATTTTGTCTGTTGTACACAGTGTTGCTATGAGTTGGACTCAACTCGATGTCACCTAACAACAACAACATTCTTGTGTACAAATAAAGCTAATTTTAAAAGGGGAGAGAAAAACTGAAAGGTCAGATGGTAAGGTTGCAGGTATTTTTGCACTTTGCTATTGGGCCAAACTGTTGAAGTCCATGCATTTTTACAACAAAAAACTGTAATTTATCAAAGGATTTCACAGAATACTCTATTTCAATAGTACACTTAGTGATTTGAGCAAATATTAAAATCACCTTTGGTTACTCTGTGTATTTATAATAGAAAATTAAATTTCATCTTATGAATTAAGTGTAATGGGATACAAAAGCACTTTAATGGCAAGGCAAAATTATCACATTTCTGAGGCAGGGAATAATGCACTTTTATTCTGTTCTTTATCTGAAACATTTCACTTCAGTGTTTTTTGTTGACAATCTCAACTCTAACTACATAATCTATGTAATAGACTCTACTTTTTGTAGGATTTATGTACCAAACTGGAGGTGGACTTGGAAGTCTATAGTAGCAAATGATTAATACTGTCTTTTCCTTAAGAAAATAAAGCAGGTAGAAACACACTAAGTAACAATTTACTCTTTTTTTCCCCCCTAGATACTGGGGATTGAACTCAGGGCTTCCTGCATTCTAGGCAAGCACTCTACCACTAAGTTGCATCCACTCCTTTTTTGGAAGTTTTATTTTGAACAGGGTCTTGCTAAGTTGCTCAAGATGGCCTCAAACTCTCTATGTAGCCCAGGCTGGCTTCCAACTTGGGATCCTCCTGCCTCAGCCTCCTGAGTGCTGAGATTACAGGTGTGTACTTTCATGCCCTAAAGTAATGGTTCACTCTTTAAAACCAGAAGCAAAACTTGAAAGTCAGTTAACTAATCTTTGAAAAGTCAAACAAAAGTTGTGGGGTATTCGAGGGACAACTCTTGTCTTGGAGTGATAAAAGATAAACTACATAAATATTCCTTGGACAATAATTTAAGTTTAGAGACAAAAGACTTTTACCTCCAGCTTTTGGTTATAAAAAAGTTTTTTTTTTTTTTTTTTTTTGTAGTTGGGGGTTGAACTTGGGGCCTGAAGCTTGATTTTGCAAGTCCTGTATCACTGGACTGCACTCCCAGCCTATTTTTTATATCTTATTTTGAGACAGGGTCTTGCTAAGTTATGCAGGCTGCCTTTGACAATCCTCCTGCATCCATCTCCTGAGTTGCTGAGATCCTGTGCCACTGTGCCAGCTTAAAAAAGTTTTAAGGAGATGAGATATACTTCTACAAGCATACTGGTTGAACCTACAAGTGAGAATATATTCAGCTGGACTTTATGAAGAAGAATGTGGCATCATCATTGGAGGAAGACTCCTTAATAACCTGCATTATACGGATGACACAACTCTGCCTGCTAAAAGTGAAGAGAATTTGAAACATTTAATGGTGAAGATCAAAGAACACAGCCTTCAGTATGGATTGCACCTCAACACCAACAAAACAAAAACCCTTACAACTAGGTCAGTAGCAACTTCATGATGAATGGAGAAAAGACTAAGGTTGTCCAAGATTTTGCCTTATTTGGTTCCACAATCAATACCCATGGAAACAGCAGTTACGGAATCAAAAGATGAATTGCAATGGGAAAAGTTTTTGCAAAAGACCTCTTAAAGGTATTGAAGAGTGAAGATATCACACTGAAGACAAACGTGGACCTCACTCATGCCATGGTACTTTCAATCACATCATACAGTTGTGAAGGCTGGACAATGAATAAGGGAGACAGGAGAATAACTGATGTTTTTGAATTACGGTGCTGGAGACAAATATTGAATATACCATGGGCTGCCAAAAGAACAAATCTGTTCTAGAAGTGCAACCAGAGTGCTCCTTAGAAGCAAGGATGGCTAGATTGTGTCTTACATATTTTGAACATGTAGTCATGAGGGGCCAATCCCTTGAAAAGGACATCATGTTTTGGAGAATGGCAGGTCAACAAAAAAAAAAAAAAAAAAAAGGAAGAGCCTTAACTAGATGGATTGACAGTGTCTGTAACAATGGGCTTAAACACAAAAAAGATTGTGGGCCTGGCACAGAATCAGGGAGTGTTTCATTCTGTTGTACACAGGGTCACTGCGTTGGACCTGACTCAATGGCACCTAACAACAACAACTGTGAGGGAGAATCTATAAGTGAAATTATTTTTACCTTAACATTGTGAGGTATCAATTGGTTGGCTCAGAGTGCATGAAATAAATTCATATATAAATGTAAGTTTATAAATTTTCTGGACTACCACATTAATGTAATTATTTCTGCATTTTTTCACTACCTGAAGCACCTGAGTCCTGGTCATTTGCCTTTACTATGTGAGGAGGGAATAAATGACTAGCTAGAAATGACTCTTGGATTTGCTATGCTTAGTAGTACTGATCTTAAATACTGTTCTTGGTTAATAAAGTTCTTCCAAGTGCTTCTAGAGATACAGAATAATGATATTTAGATATGCTCTTCTGCCTCTGTGTAACAATCTCTTCTCTTAAAAAAAAAAACTTTATTTTTAATTTTATACCAAAATTGTAGTCATTCTATATCATTGCCTGGATTTAGCTCAGTTGGCAGGGCGCTGCGTTGCAGTCTCTGAGGTCCCAAGTTCAATTCCCAGCACCGCAAAAATGGGAGAAGGACCTGGCAATCCACTCCCAAGACAATCCTGAAACAGTCCGCCATTGGAAACCCTATGAGGGTTGCTATGAGTCGGACACCGACTCGATGGCACCTAACAACAACAACAATATCATTGCCTAATGAGAAAAACAAGTCCTTGAAAAAAATTTTCCTCATCAAAAGAAGATTAATGCTTATACCAAGAATAAACTACGTCCTTCAATGTTTGACTCAAGGGAAAATAAGATGAACTTCTTCTTGTTGTTAGGTGCCATCCAGTCGGTGTCTGACTCATAGTGATCCTAAGCACAACACGCAAAACACTACCGTTAGTGCTTCTCTGCTACTCATAGGGTTTTCAATGGCTGATTGTTTTTTTGGGAGTGGGTTGTCAGGTCCTTCTCCCAAGCCTACAGCATCTGGTGCTCCCAGGCAGTCTCCCATCTAAGTACTAACCAGGCCCGACTCTGATTAGCTTCTGAGAGCTGACGGGACACCACAGTGGTACATCTGCAGGCAAGATTAATTTAAGCTAGTTATTTCTACTCATATAACACTGAAAATAAAAAGCATCACCTGGATGGCAGCTGAAGAAACAGCAGAACAGGCCAAAGGTTTTTACCCAATCCATTCCACAGAAACGCACCCCTCCCCCACATATCCTATCAATATACATAACTGCTCAAATTAAAGTCTCCCCTTCTCCAATTTAAAGTCCAACAGAAGGCTGACAGAGGCAACTGTTACCCAGGTAAATACAAAGGCGATGAATTAGTGTTAAAATCTTGTGTTTTGTTCAAATTGATTAAGTAAATAGATAAACCTAAAATAAGAGGAAAATAGTGCATTTTCTTCCTTATTAGAGGAGCTTTAGCTCATCTGTCATCAGAAGAAGGTATTCAACTTAAAGTCTGAGTACAATCATGAGACATTTTCTCCTCACATTTTGTATAATATCTAAAAAAATCAGATTACTTTTCACAAGCTTTTAAACTGAAAAGGTTCTAATAACAGGATACAGAAAGAAAGGGTTAAAGTCAAACAACTACTCATCACTCAAACCCCACAGAAATGCAGCAACATCAGATTGATGGTATGACTATGAAGACAAGTAACAAGCTTTCAGTTTGGTTTATTTCTGGGTGCTGCTGGCTTTAAAGCCATAATTAATTTCACAGTCATGTTTGAAAAATCTTTGGTGACAGATTATATCAAATTGTAGCCAAATGATTGTATATCTCTTCACTGTACAAACAAAAGAAATCTGAAAAGCCATTATGGATTCCAATTTTTGTAAGCATTGGCTAAGGAAGGTTATGTTGGTAGTCAACATACCTACTTTGTAAACAATGTAAATTAGCTGTTTTGAAGACACAATAAACAGAAATCTTACTCAGGTGCACATGGGAAGGATAAAACATCTTTTTTTTTCTTGGTTATGAGACAAGGTCTTACTATATGGCCCTAACTGACCTGGAACTCACTGTGTAGACAAGGCTGGCCTCAAATTTGCGTCAGTGTCCTGCCTCTGCCTCTCAAGTGCTGAGATTACAGGTGTGTGCCACTATACCTGGCTCAGATAAAGCACCTTAACTTTATTTCCATATTTTTTTGAGGATAGCTTGTTTGAATGGAGCAGGGTGGGCACTGGGAATACCAATGTGTTATAGTTTTTAGATTTTGACATAGATGATCTTTGTGAACAAAGCTGACCTCATTCCAGCATAGTTATTCAGGGGAAGATCAAAAATAGTTTCAAAAATAAAAAATAGCGGCCGGGCATGGTGGTGCACGCCTATAATCCCAGCAGTTTGGGAGGCGCAGCCAGGAGGATCCCAAGTTCGAGACCATAGGAAGTCTGCGTAATTTAGCGAGTCCCTGTCTCAAAAAGAAAAAAAAAGGGGCTGGGGGTTCAGCTCAGTGGTCTGGCACTTACAAAGCATGCAAGCACGAGGCCCTGGGTTCAAGCCTTAGTACTGCAAAAAAAAAAAAAAAAAAAAGCTTTTATTTTTTTAGAAACACTTTTGTTTCTCTGTGGTGCTAGGGATCAAACCAAGGGTCTTGTACATGCTAAGCAAGTATTCTATCTACTACGGTGCTACACTCCCAGCCCCCAATAATAGTTTTGAGATTTAACTAATCAAACAGTTTTAAAAAGGAAAGGGGGCCGGGTTGTTGTGAGGAAAAGGATCTTTTTGTTTTGTTTTTTGAGACAGGATCTTGCTATGTAGTCCAGGTAGGCCTTAAACTGAAGATCCTCATGCCTCAGCCTTGCAAGTGCTGGGATTACATGTGTGCACCAAAAAAAAAAAAAAAAAAAAAAAAAAAAAAAAAAAAAAAAAAAAAAAAAAACCCCAGTGGGAAAAGTGTCAATAGTAAATATTTTGGGACTTAGGCTTTTTATTTTATTATTTATTTATTTATTTATTATTTTTTGCGGTACTAGGGGTTGAACCCAGGGCCTAGACCACTGAGCTGCACCCCCAGCCCATTTTGTAGGTTTTATTATTTTCTGAGAGAGGGTCTCGCTAAGTTACACAGACTGCCTCTGGTCTTGAACTTGCGATCCTCCTGCCTCCACCTCCCCCGCCGCTGGGATTGCAGGCGTGCGCCACCGCGCCTGGCTGGCCTTTTTTTTTTTTCTGAGACAGGGTCTCACTATGTAACACAGGCTAACCTGGAACTCACTACGTAGACCAAGCTGGCCTCAAACTCACGTTGATCCTT